>CP045893.1:8626239-8641889 GCA_013387185.1 Caligus rogercresseyi
TGATTTTTCATTGGTTCTCAAGGAAGATTGAGTAACAATATGGGTATTTGCAGTGTTTGCACTGGCACACAAAATAATAACTACGTCGTATTTTGTCTGCCTTTTTATAAGCTATGCTATGAGAAAGACAAAAGACGTATAGGAAAGAATATAATTAATATTTCTCTAAGCCAAAGCGCCAATTTTTAACTCTGTGCTTTTCCTTCGATATATTTATACCATTTTTTTTTAAACTTATGCATTTCTGGCGTAAGTCGTCATGTAACATTTATCTCCCCTGGATAATTTAACAACATCAATTTGTGGATATTTCTCCAAATCTTAACAGTGGACTTACAAAATGCACAATTTTTCCACAAAAAGGAAAAACCGACTTTTTAATTTCCTATTTGTAATTCTAATACATATTTATCTAAATATCTCCTGTATCTAACAAAACACCTTACTATAAAAAATACGACAAAACATTCTCTTATTAGATAAAAATTGATTTAAATTTTAGATTATGAGGTATTCTGCCCGTTTTTATTTAAAAAGGTCTTGGGATTTTGACAATCCTGAATGACCCATTTTAGCTCAATAATAGCTATTGAGTATATATTCTGAATCATACTGTCTTTTGAGCCTTGAGCTATTAGGATTCACTCCTGTTAAATTTAATTCTAACTCACCATTTAAGCCACAAAAACAATTAACTCATTATATAAGCAAAGATAAAATTTGAAGATGAATGATGATGCAGCTCGATAAATATCTATTGAGCTCATATTCTGAATCAAACTGGTTTTTTAGTCATGTCCATTGGGGTTCACTTTTATTAATTTACTTCTAACACATCACATAAACAAATATCAGGGCCGTTTTTGCTATGAGCATGTGGGCGACTGCCCAGGGCGCAATCTATTTGGGGGGCGCAAAAAATCACCAGTTTCCACACTCTGTGGATCACGTCCCATCTACTATTTCTGCCGGGACGGCCGCACTGGAGCTCAGCGACAGCGGGATGTGGATGCGGCATCAAAATAAAACATCCGGTGACATTTCAAAGTAAAACAAACCCCGCTCAGTAACAGGTCGGTTAAGGTGGGCGCTGAGCACGCAGGGGCACATAAGCAGTACGCAGTGCAGCGTTCTGCAACCAGTGGAACACCTGCTTCCAAAATTAATTGTATTGTGTTTAACATTATATTATTTACTATTTTATTTATTAATATTATATTACATTATTCTTGTAAATATGTTGTAATTAGTGTTATTTGTAACACTGATGGGAGGGGGACGTCAATGGAGAGTTCGCCCAGGGCGTAAAAGTAGCCAGGACCGCCTCTGACAAATATAAATTATTGATGACACGGATCATGCATCACATAAGCTATGATTCTAATGATTTTTAGTAGACATTAATTTTGACAATTTCAATGGTTTGTATTATTGAATTACATTGGTCATCAAAATATGGAATTCCCATGAGAGCAAATATTCGAATCCTTGCATTTATAGAAAATAAATACCTTCCTTCATGTTCCAGATTGTTAAAAAACTATTCTTATTATAAAAAATAATCAATATATTTTCGAATGTCAGTTGTTAATTTTTAATACTATAGCTATTTACTGTGCTGTTAAAATTTTAGATTTAAATGTATAATTTTGAAGAAAATGATATATTTCACGAAAAAGAAAGTCTTACAAAGAAATGATTTTAATCCAATACAAACAAGTCTTGCATACTAATCTCGTCAAGAAGTTACATTATCGTGCTCTCAAAATATATTTAATGGAACTCAATAAATATTTTTGCATCTTCAAAGTTGCAACTAATATTTAGATAAGGTTTCTTTGGTTGTTTTTAATGCATTGTTTTATTTTATAAATAAAACAAGGCTTATGTCTTTAAGTCAATTGTTCATGGGCTTAACCCTTACTCTCTTAATATCTTAAAGAAGGGAAATGAACTACTATCAAAGTATTTGATATTCCACAATTTTATATAAATATATGTATTTTAATAACAGTTCGATTAACTTGAATGACCGAATATATATTTTTTATAATTTTATTTATTTAATATTTTTTCTATAAAATATTAGTCAAAATTAATTAAGAATGCCAACAGAAAGTCTATAATTTTGAGTTAGGATATTTTTTATATTATCCAACGTTTAATAAGAAACAATTGCCGAATTATTTTATAATTATTATTACAACCTCTTTTTGTATTTTTGTCTATCTTGAATCACAATTGTATCTTTTGTTTATTTATTAAATAAAGGGCCCTTAATATGTTGAAAGTAAAATAAGTGCCGAGTTCCCAAAAATATTTTTTTTGGGCGGAGGCTAAACGTTAAACTGGTCTAATCAATGTTAAGTTTTCTAAAGTTTCAATTTCAGTGTTTAAAAAGTGGCTGAACAAATGAAAACAGTTCCATGTAAAAGGCTACATAAGAATACTTGAATAAGTCTTGAAAATACGTTTTTTTTTTCTTTCAAACCTATTGTTTCTTTCCAATAATACCTTTCAACCAGGGGCGGAGGAGTGGCCAGCGGAGTACCGGGACTATTCTTGGTGAGCCGCTGGCCTCAAGAAACATAACGGCCGTTGACAGCCTCCAAATGGCATATTGGAGCCTGTATAAGGCCGGCGAGGGCATAATTGTCCCGGTGGATAAATTCTTCCCACTCCATCCCTCCTTTCAATCATCATTTAAAAAAGTTCTGTTCATGCATGAAAATGTCAAATAAATTTCTTCTTTTCCTCTCTTATAGTTACGTATGGCGTTACGAGCGAATACCTTAAGACTATTCTGCGATCCTTTTTGCTCAGCACCCTCAAACAGAGCTCTGAGACCATTCTGAACTCTATTTTAAACGAGTACACCGACTACCGATACCCCAAGAGAACAACATCACAAACAGAAACAACATGTTCGAGATATTCAGTGATGCCAAAGTGGCTGCACCTCTGCTTCAATTAGCGGAAATACACGCAGACGTCTCTTCGCATCGCTCAAATTCATACTTTTACGTCTTTGAGCATCAAACCACACATGGATACTACTCCCAGGTTTGATTATTATTCGATATAACACGGCCGTGGTGCTTTCAAAAAAATCATTTCTCTAATCATTAAAGACGTTAAAGTTCTTTTAAAGTTATTGCACAAAAAAAACATTTATTATGGAGTGTCATTTCCCTCATTTGTGAATAATTTATGCCACTGTAAAACAGATTTCTTAGTCGATATATATGCCGAACTATAGATGCTGCAAGGAAAATTATCTAGATTTGAGGTTGCGTTATCGACTTCATATAATCCGTAGTAAAGCGTAAAGTAAAGTAGGTCATGCATAACATAAAATTCTTCCTTTTTTCCCGAAAGGAATTGGCCAAAATTTTAGTTCTTCTTTAGTCCGTAAGGGGCGCTGCTTTGATGCTAGAGCTCTTTGAAAATATAACAAAGTAAACAAATAGAAGTAAGGAATCCAATCTCGCACAATGTTGTAGTGATTTGATATATTTCAAAATATCAAACTTAATCCCTTTAAACCGGTTTTAAATATGATTGTGACGTAATTTCATGGAAAGGCGACATCTAACGTTAAAGAAAATAACCGAAATAGGGCCAAATTTTTTTTGTTTAATTTTTCCTTGCATGTTCTACTTTACTTTAACGCGTTAATCCGTAGGAGGTTGTGGTCCATTTTTAGAAAGAAGAAAAAATAAACATAGATATAGAAAAGAAGTGACGATAAAGACAGAAAGAGAAATGATTATTCAGGATTGAGAGTAGGCTTAATTAAATTTATCGATAGGGATAGAAAAATGACGATACTTTTAAAACTTGCTTGATTGAAAGAAAAGAAAATGAAAAGCAGCTGACATGATACAGCTGTTGAGGAGTAACCATCAATTCAGAGGGAAGAATATCGTCCTTCAAAATACTAAATGTCTCCTCTTCATGAGCCTTCTTCATCCATGACGTCATTGGAGAATCCTTTGAATAGACTTTTCCAATATCAAATATTAGTTAAATGAAGCAACTGCTCAGTCTTAGGGACATTTGAGTGTACTTTTATCATTTCTCCTCATAGAAGCTCATGCTAACGACAAGGTAATAATGATGCCCTTGCGTGATCGTGATCAATGATTTACAATCTATAAAACTAAAATGCTTATCGCATGTTGCATTCAATAAATAATTTTGAATTAATGTGCAACCTTCCTGGTTAACATTTTTTGTTTCAACCACAACTTCTCTGCCGTTCAATAAGACTTCTCATTCTAATATAAAATTAAACTGAGACGGACCCTATATATATATATATATATATATATATATATATATATATATATATATATATATAATATATATATATATATATATATATATATATATATATATATATATATTATATATATATATATATATATATATATATATATATATACATACAAGGGCGGAGTGGCAGCGGGAGTACCGGACTATTCCCGGTGGGCCGCTGGCCTCAGAAACATAAGCGGCCGTTGACAGCCTCCCAATGGCATATTGGGGTCTATATAAGGCCAGAAAGGGTATAATTGTCCCGCTGGGTAAATTCTTCCCACTCCGTTTCAGCATATATATATATATATATATATATATATATATATGCATATGACAATTCATTCCTTGGCTAGTATCTGCCACAATTCTACATATATTTGTGTGCTTATATTTTACTTCTTTGTGTCGGTTTCAATATGCCAGAAGCCTTCCGCTATCTATCTATCTATCTATCTATCTATCTATCTATCTATCTATCTATCTATCTATCTATCTATCTATCTATCTCTATCATATATCTATGTTTTTGTAGGTCTACATACATAGTAATACATGATACACACAACACCACCACCTGTTGTGGTTTTATATTTTGATAAAGCTTTTTTTTCTTGCATGCATTCAGTTGATTCATATTTTTGGGTAAAATGTTTGTGTGTATTTTCATTCACATTACCATACATGCCACAATAATAATAAATAAAATAAAATTCCTAGTATATGTTGTTTTAATTTCCCGGATGGGCGAAGGCTTCTTCCTCTTTGTCAAGGAAAGGATGACAAATAATTTTTTGTTCTATATCATGTTGTATATGGCGTGCTTTGAGAAGAATTTATGAACCTGGCTGCTGCTTTTTGGCTTTAATTCTTTTGTAAAGATTTCTAAAGAGATTGTTCTTTTAATTTTAGGTCTTTGGATCTGTGCATGGGGAAGAGATTGGTTATGGATTCGGCATGCCCCTATCGGGTGGAAGGCATCATCTTGCTCTCAACTACACCGTGGAAGAGAGTGTGCTCTCAGAGATCATGATGAACTACTGGGTTAACTTTATCTATGCCGGGTAAATAATAAGTAGAGGCTAAAGAATCATATCAAATATGTACTTATATTGATAAAAAGGATCTCCTCTCGGTTTTCCCCGTTATGTGCAAGTCTTAATAATGATCAAATATTTTAAAATCAATTCCAGAGCTGGGATTCGGTAGAAAAATCTACCGCTGGTTCGGTATTCGGTATTTACCTTCTACCGATCGATATTGGTATTCAGTAGATTTTATTATATATCTACAGTATCGATCGATATTTGGTGTATTAGATTAGAAAGAGAGATAAATTTATTTATGTATCTGCTCTGTGACTTCTTCATATGCATTTAATATCGGACAATTTATAACAAAGGACAATTAAGTACATCATTTGTTATATTTTTTTAGAGATTATTTCAAATTTAATATATACTAATCTTGTATAAATTATGTATGTACTTGGATTTTGTAGGAAATGGAAGGCTATAATTTTTTTCATTTACTCTCTTATTGTCCGATATTAAATGCACTTTCAGGTACCCGAGTATTCAATGCAAAGCATAAGCTTATATTGAATTATCTATTTATGTATCTGCTCTATAATACTATAAGTTATAGTTGCTTATTTATTTTCGAAGTTCAAGTTCTTCACAATAGGGGGCGCTTGGGCAAAGCGACAGTTGAACGATGTTTCTCTGCTATTGAAGGGAATAAGCTCTCTATATCTTTATGTCTCTATGTGAATGTTACAAAAGTCATACTTTCAAATATACCGTCCCGATTGTCAATCGATATCGTTATTGGTAGTTTCTACCGAATATCGTATAATCGTTTCGATATTTGGAATCTACCGTCGGTAGTATCGAATACCGATTTACATTCGGTAGTCGCAGCTCTGATACATATACATTATGTATAATCAAACTGATAAACACATAAGCATATACATAAACCTGTGCAGTTACGAAAAAAGTACATGAATAAGCATATTTAACGTAATTATTAAGTAGAACATTATTAAGACTTTTCATCTACGCACAACAAAACAAATAATAATAAATGGAGGCTTAGAAAATATTTAATTTTCAATATGATCTCCCTTTGTCCGTAACATCAGCCTTATGTAATACTTAACAACTCCATTTTTGAATAAAATAAATTGAAACTATTTTACTTTATTGAGAAAATATGTTACTTTCAGCATGACAATTTTGTATGTTATTGAATAACGCTTAAATATAATTAATTTGTATTATGATTTTAAGAGTTGCAATATATATTATTATATAACTCATATTGTACTACTACATCCCTCCTTCTAGATATAGTAATTTATTTAATCAAATTTTATTTTTAATCATGTGATTAACTACATATTAATTTCTTTTATTCTTTGCAGGAACGTGAATGAGTTTAGTATAAGATCTCAAAAGCTTCTATCCACAAATGAGCGACTGGATAGCCTGTCTCCTTCATGGCCGAAATTCGATTCCATGACACAAGAATACATGTCCTTGGGTCTGTGAGACCGGTCCTTCTCTTCATGAACAATTCTTAATCCTTCCATCTCTTTTTTTCTTTTCATGTTATTTTTTAGACCTCGAAGTAAACGTCAAGAGCCACTATCGCACTCACAAAATCTCCCTTTGGAACGACTTTCTTCCAAAACTTGTGGAGCCATATGAGGAAGAAGAAGATGATGAGTACTACAAGGAAAACAGACGTCATCATAGTTCCAGCGGGGTGGTGGGGGGGCCCCCTTCAGACAAATTGTTCCCCTTTGATAGCTCACAAACCTCCCCAGTGTCATCGTCACGGCGCGTCCTACAATTATTCCCCGAAGTACGAGTCGCCCCTCGGTTGTCTCAACATCAGGGATCCCGATTTCTATTGTGATCCTTGTGGGCTTCGTGTTCTTCACCTTCAACACCTGCGCCTGCATCACACTGGCATACCAACGGCGGCGTATCCGTGAGAGAGAAGACACCCTTCAAAAAACCCTAAGCCGCCTATCCATCAACTCTGAAATTACAACAAAGTCCCAAACGGATTCTCTCAAGTCTGCCCTCAAAAAGGACTCTATCTCACACATCAACCGTCGACCCTCACGCGTTCTCTTTGAAGACGAACTACTCTATGAGGATCGAGGGATTAGTGAGCAAAAGAAACTGAGCCGACTACGTAAGTCTCTTCCAGACATTCCTGGAGTTCTGTCCGGTGCAATTGCTCGTGCACGCGGTGAACCGGATCGTCCACCCAGTCCCATTATTGAAATGGTCCCGTTTCTACGTATGAGGCCATGTATCAACGATACCCACCTGATCCCGTCTACGGGATCACCTACCCCAACTACGGAGGGGGGAGTCGACCCTACTCTGAGGAGCTCAATGAGATATGTGTCTGCCCCTAGGAGATACGCCCAACAACTATGTGTCCACCTACGTCCCAGAAGATCTCCATTCCAACTACTCTCGCGTACAACTCCCTCCTGATAAACTTATCAGTCCCTCTCAAATATATATGTGCCCCTGGTCGTCCTGAATCCCCACTCAGCATTGCTCCTCTAAATCCACCTCCCTCAGCAAATCCAGTCAACGACAACAAGAAAATAACTCCAGTATTAAGAAAGATCGGTGAGAAAACTCCACCCGGAACTCTCAAGCGAGACGCACTGAACATTGAAGACAGCTGCAAGCGCTGGTGCTCCTCCTACAATCAATCCTTTCTCTCAAAGACTATCGACACCCCTGACGACGTAGATAATAAACGGGGAGAAAATGGAGAAGTCCTTGAGCACAGTGCGCAAGAAGAACCCTCTACAAGACCTGATGAAGGCTCAGATAAAACGGTCTAAAAAAATTGACTCTCTCTTTCTCTTTACATAATAATTTAATTATATGATATTACTCCTCATAAATATGTTTATCGTTTTATCCGTGCAGATAATTTGTCTTTTGTATGTCGAAGACAGGCGTTGTTATTTTTATCTTTATCTTCTTATTATTATTTCGCCTTGTGTCATAAATTGCATAGGTATAGACATTTTAATGATTAATCCTCTCTTGCATTTTTGTTTTATTTTACAAATTCAAAAGAATAAAGCTCCGTCTCTATAGCTCGCCGTGTGTCCATAGACTTGCATAAAAAAGTAGGGATTAAATTAGGGCTGGGCGATTTTTCGATTTCGATTTTATTCGCGATGTAATTTTTTTCTACGATTGAAAATGACACGTTCGATGTGAAAAAAAAAAAAAAAAAGCTCACGAAGTTGGGCAGACATGCACGAGAATCTGCGTGCGAACCAGGCTAATAAGCTGATGCCTTAAAAAAAATCATCAAAGTTTTCACAGACACGGGGATAGCCAATTATATCTAAACAGCGCCGCACTTAACCAATCAGTTGGAAGAGAGCCACGTCAAGTTGAGTTGCGCACACCACAACATAAACACACGTGTAGAAGCAAATAGTGTTTTTGTTCATATCGTGATATAAAATCGAAATCGAAAATTTTTGGGGAAAAAATCGAAATCTAACTTTTTCTCATATCGCCCAGCCCTAGATTAAATCAAAACAATTTGGATAAAGAGTTTTAAAAAAATACGCACTTGAAAATAGTTTTAATTTTTGAACAAATCAAAAGCTTTCTACGAATTTTATTTGCTTTTTTATTATATTTTAATTGGATTCTTGAAATGGTTTTTAAATATCAACCTTCCCAAGGAAATAGTTAAATTTTTATAATCTACCTTTAAATGTAAAAAAAGTATGAATCAATATGCATGAACGATCAGAGGGTTAATATAAAATATAAAATTGTAAAATCATGTTATTTTTTATTCGTAAAGAACAGGCTTGTGAACGGAACGCAAAATTGAACGGCTTTCAGCTGAACGCACGTTCAATGAACGGAACGCAACTTTTTTTAACCTTGAACGCAAAAAAGTTTTTTGCGTTCAGCGTTCAATTTTTCCAAACATTTCAATGTAGTTTTGATTAAGTATTTTTTTCTAGAATATAAACAAAGGGATGAAATATTATGAGAAGAACTTATAAACTACTCTCCCAAGAACTCTTTAGAATAGTGAAGCACTTTTTTTTAAATTTTACCCCAAGTGACCAAAATTTACACACAATTGAAATACCTTTTTTGACATTCATTCTTATTACAAATAAACAAAATAAAATGTTTAGGTATACAACTATCAGGATACGACCGGTTCCTAAAAAAATAATATAGAAGAAAAGTAATAAAATATTGTTTAATTCATGAGAAGATAAAAATTGAAAATTGGTTATTCAAAATATTTTTCTTCCGTTCAAAGTCCCGTTATGAACTCGAAGCTGGTGAAAAGTAGGTATACATGCTGAATTTCAAAGCGATAACTATAACTTTTTGGACTTTTAAGAAATTCTGCAAAAGAGACAATATACCCAAAGTCGAGACTTTTGTAAATCATGGTAAATCAATGTTTTATTAACTAAACCATTTTAACGATATAAATAAGCAAATTAATATACAAATGTGTTTCCTTAATGACACATTTTTGATAGGTTTGGTGAATATTCACCAAATATTCACTAAATATTCATAATTGTTGCGGGATTTAAAAAAAAAAAAATTAAAAAATCTAGATGTGCCACAGAAAATGAAGAGTCAGATTTGGATACAGGAGGTGAAGAGATCCAAGGTTCGATTGAGTAATTTCATGTTATAAGGCCATTTTATATCCTCACAGCTGCAACTCAATTGAACCAGTTAGGTACGAAATGTATTGTTTAGCTATGATTGTAGCAAAAAACTGAATCGTTGCATAATACTATATAATCATCCATATATTCGGTATAAATACAATTTCCAAAATTTGTGAGTTAGGATCTTAATGCAATTACTCACTAGATGATCCGCTATCAAACATATGGAGGAGAGGGAAAACCATTGCGATAGCCATGTGCGTTAAAGGCATGTTCGAATACTCAATGTTGGGGGCACAGATTCGAATCCCGAGATTTTTTTTGGTCTACCTCATTGATAAGATCCTAGGTTCTATAGACTAATTTTAATGCTATAATACATATTTATATCCAGTCGGATGCAATTCTGTCGAACTGATTTAGCACAAAAAAAGCAGACCAATTTATTAAAAACATTTTATATTTGTGCTGATTGCTTTTGATAGTACTCTTTAGACAAACATTGACATCTTCATTATTATTATTATTATTAATATCGTATCTTTGCAGCTATATTGAGGTAGCTCTTTTTTGATTAAGAAATTTAAAAAAATCATAAAGTCAGTACCGTGTAAAGAAAATTTAAATAGCCAAAACAATGATTCCACAAAATAAAACTAAATGTTCAACATCTTCATCAAATATTCATGCAACTCTAAACTTCGCCCCTCGACATCTCGCAGTTCTTTTTCCACGCGACGACGGTTTGGCTCCCGTTTTTTCACGGCAAAACGTCCCCATATGAACTCAATGGCAGAATTTTATATCAACATCGCGACCCTCATATATCGCGGTGGTCGTGTAGTGGATCCGGGACGTCGCGACTTTGCGAGGGACGACTGTATGATAAAGTATTAATTCAAATATCTGAACATGATGATTGTGTTTTTTAATATGAAATTCAAATTATTTACAAAACTTCTAAGTGAAGGATGAAACCCTAGTAGTTCCACGAGGGATAAATGACTTGGACGTTAAAATTTGAGGATAAATAGCACTATTACTTCATCACAAAAATAAATATCAAGCTTGTGAACGGAACAGAAAAAGAACGCCGTTCTGCGGATCGATCGTTCAATGAACGAAAAAATACAAATTTCACTCCCTTTTTTCTAATATTAATAAGCCGTTGCTTTTATAATTTTTTTTGTTATAAAAAAATTGGTTTTTTTTTATTTTTGAGGAGGAACTTTGAATCGGAGTTCCCTCCTTTGTCCGGAGTTACTTATTCCACAGGACTCGTGGATGAGAGGGACAAACCTGACCCTCTTTTAATGATTAATAACATTTTTAAAGAAATAAATCAAAAGCTGTTACTATTTTTATTATTGCGTATAATAAATAGCTTGAGTCCTTCTATTCTTCATATCATATCAGGTTCCTCCTCAAGAATAGAAAAACTCAAGCTGTTTATTTTAACACAAAATAATGATAGCAATAGCTTATTGATAATATAATAAAAGGAGAGGTTAGATATTAATTCGATACTATAATTACTATGTTTCTAACCGACAGCTGTTTTATCTCTTTCTATTGCAAGTCGGGTATAAAGTAATCCCTAGCCTTTTAAAGTTTTCATTAGTCCGATCAAATTTTAGTGAGTTTTGGATCCAACTTTTATCTTGGACCTTAAAAATAGATAAATTTTTTCTTACAGTGGTTTGAGTTTTATTTTTTTTAAAGCAATATTAATCGATATCAGTTTAGAAATTTTTTTATTTTTAAATTTTCATTCGTAACTATCATTTCACATAAGTCGAAGTTTCGGTATTTATGGTACATGTTTCGTAAGTATACGAAACATTTATTTCGTTATCCACTATATTTTTCAGGACAGCATTTCTAATACTCAAAAATAAATAAATAAATATACATCATTTTAAGGTCCTCATTACCAGAGTTGGAATTCGGTACAAAACTCAACCGACGGTAACAGTTGTCTTTAACTTGTTGTGTCTAACCAATTGAAGGCAGTAGCGGCAATGTAATAGTTCAAAATTCTAAGGAAAAGGCATCACGATGAAGAAGGAGAGAGTATCAATTCATTTCTGATCCGATGCAATCAAAAATTATTCATTAAAATTCATATGATAATTATGGTTACTTTGCAATGAATAACTATAAACTTTTATTCCACTGGTCGAAAATTCCTTTCGGCATAAATTCCTTAAGCCAGCACAATTATAAAGTACAAAAAATAATGTCAATTTTAAGAAAATCCTCACTCATGTGTCCTCTTCTAAAGGAAATGAGCGAAGGCAGAGAACACCACTTATTGTTAAGTTTGAGGAATACCTGGTTGGCAAATGCCTGCAATTGATGCAATTCCTCTTTAGGAAGGACCTTCAACGTTCCAAGGGTTGTCGTGTTTGGGGGACATGGAATTGAAACACCCTTTTAGGGAAGATGCTCTTCCATAGAATAAAACACATCAAGGACCCCCAAAGTTTAAAAATAGACCTGTCACTCCCTTTAGGATTTTTTCAATGTGGCCCTACAAGTCTTGAGAAGATGCGGAACGAAGGCTACTCTTTCGCCCTTCTTAAATTACCTCTCCAGGAGGGAGATAGATCGAGACATTAAATTATGCATTAAAGCCTTTCAAAACCCTCTTTGACCTCTGCAGAAAAATGGTTCAAGTACAGGGTCCCAGCGGGAACACTCCAATTTGGGAAACACTTCGGTAGTGGAGAAGGAAAAACTGTTATTTTTCTGCAGGAGAGGAACCCGAAACTTCGAATACCTTCTATGGTCTTGTAGAAAACTCCTCAAGTTTATGAGGAAACGATAGGAAAATTAAAAGCCACTGGAAAATTACAACCTCCAAGAACGACTTCATATCATTCTACGTGGGAGAAGAGGCGGACCATATCAACACAATTATTACAAAAACACAGTTTTTATGTATGCAATAAAAGCAAAAAAATTTATGTGATTCAGTGATAAATATTACAAAAAACTATTCTAAATTGTTAAAAATCTTAAAGCATAATTGTTTTTAGTACGTGTTTTAATTTTTTTGTTACTTATGTTTTCAATCTTATACTAATTTTATTACTTGTTTTTCTGTGTTTGTTTTGAAATGAAAAATAAGTGTTTATAGTCTGCAGACTATCAAAAAAAAAAATTAATAAATTCTCACAATTAAAATCTATAATTTGATTGGAACGCAGAACCGAACTAGTATTAATGAGTACGGAATGAGGAAAAAACCGAAACGCTCACAAAGCCTGATAAATATTAATTTGTGATTGGAACACACAAATAGAACCATTTTGGATCACACTGATCCCAAAAAATAAATTGAAATTTTACATTTAAATTTTCTTAATGCTAAAAAAATAAATTCCGAATCGAGCTAGTCCAATTTAATTTAAAAAATGATTAACTTAAGAATTATAATTGGAACTGTGCTGATAAATACGAAACCATTTCAGTCTCAGTAACTCAAATCTACAATATCGTTATTTCAGTACCAACTGAACGTTTATTGATAAGCTTCTTAAATGACTAGATTTAAAATATTATTAATTACAATCTGTTAAATTAAAAAAACAACCCTTACATTTACATAATATTTGAAATGGCGTTTTTGTCTTGATGAAGAATTAACTAAAGAGCTATATTTAATTACACCATTATAAATTATATCTGACTGATGGTATTTCAAAGAAAATATATTAATTAATAATTAATAATATCTTCGATTTCATTACATATATCATATATCTATATTTTTCAGGCACCGTAAAGAAGGGTCATGTATTGATCGGCTTGGTAAGCTGATTTTAATAACTCAGGTATCTACACACGATTAACTGCCTTCTGAAATGGATTTATATGAACATAAGAAATGGTTTTGTTGTTAAATTCCATTCTGAAATATAAATCAAATATTATGTCTATTTGTATCAACCCAACTTTTGTGAGTTAAAAACGTTGCTTTTGTTGTGAAACAAACACGCAACCTTTTCTTAATTCATTTCCCCCAGCAAAAGTTATATTATACAACATAATTTTTTTTTTGGCCTATATGGTTCGATAGAATTGCATCCAACAGAATACAAATAAGCATTATAGCATTAAAAGAGTCTATCGAACCTTGGATCTTATCAATGAGGTAGACCAAAAATAACCATACCCTCTCGGGATTCGAACTTGCGCCCCCAATATTGAGAGTTGAACACGCCTTAGCACGCACGACTATCGCACCCCTGAACACATAATTCTCGTCTGCTGCTGAAACCCCTCACACCCTCTACAATGGCAAAGACTAGCTCAGATGCGCAACTTGCCATCAAAGATCTAGCACGTATCTTGCTGGGAGTTCGAAGGCAGATCGGTGACTTGTGGTTGACCTTTTCGACAGGTCACATCTTCCATCTGTAAATGAGATCTTAGTGAAGCAGGCTGCTATATCCGCTTGGAAGGCTATGAACGTGGACAGGTGTTCCTTGAATCAGTGTCGGTCCTCGAAAATTTGTACGTTTTATTTCCAAAGAACGATTTTTGGGTCCTCATGAATAAAGCACATATATAACGATAATAATAATAACGAGTCAACGAGTCTGACTTGACGGAACTCTGAGCAATTGTCCGACCTAATCCAGTTTGTAGGACACACAATAAAGTTTTTGTCTTCTGATTTATCTGACAGGACAAGTTTTCTAATATTCTTCTAAGGATTTTAACATTAAAAAATTCATTTTAATTCACTTTTGCAATAGCCTTGAGAGTGAAGGCTGCTAGTAAAATATAGAGATCAATTTGCTATCATCAAAGGGAGCTCGATAGCCATGCGTGTTAAGGCGTGTTCATCACTCAATGTTGGGGGCGCAGGTTCGAATCCGGAAAGGGATGGTCATTTTGGTCTACCTCATTGATAAGATCCTAGGTTCGATATACTAATTTTAACGCTATAATACTATTCATATCCTTTCGGATGTAATTCTATCGAACCAAAAAAAAATATATGGCTATCATCATCGATCGGGTTAAACAGCTATTTAAAAAACTATAAATAAAATATGGACAAAGAAGAAGCGGATAAATATTTGAAGGCGTCCGTTCTATTTGGAATCCGTGGCGTCAAAATATGTCCTCTCGAATCAAGGCCATAAATAATGCACTTCTGTGCAAAACCGCTAGTTGCAAAAAGGTTAGCGGATTCCTGCTCTTCAGCCTTCAAATCTGAAGGCAATATTCCTGGCAGCTGCGACCAGATATGGTTTCCTGGACCTTAGGATCCCAATCTATCTACAAGGATGATTCTTGGACTTATGGAGCCCAGAAAATCCGATATTTCCCTTCCCGTTCTCCCCTCTACAAGGACATCATCAAAAGACTTTTAAAAAAATTTTCAAGGATTTTAAATAATTAATGCTTTAATACGTTTATTGAAATTTTTTAATTTTATCATTTTAATTTATATTTTTTTTTAAAATAATAGTGGGTTCATTTGTGATGCTTAAATTTTAAACTAAATGTTTATTCATGATTATTGACATTAGCATCACTTTATATATTTTCCTGTGTTTTATATATATATTTATATGAACTGTATCAAAAA
>CP045893.1:8641989-8674548 GCA_013387185.1 Caligus rogercresseyi
TAATATATATTATAGTATATATATATATATATATTAGGGTTGTTCTTATTTTTCAAATGTTTGAAATGTTAGCCATTGAGTGGATTTTCTGTTTCTTGGTGATAAAAGAAGACGACATACAAAGTTTGAACAAAATCGGTCAACATTACGAGGTCGCGCAAGAGGTCAAAGTTTTAAAAATTAGTAAAAATATAGTTTTCCGCAAATTTCTTCAAAATGGTGGACGTTACAGACTTCAATAATAATTATTAATTTAAAGGAAATCTAATTTACTACCAGACGTATGTTTGATGTTTTTTAATAAAACAAAGTTTTCAGTAAAAACAAAGCAAGAAAGGGAGTGAGTATTGTTAGCTTATTTCATAGCTTTTTGTATCAATTAACTTCACTCGCCTGTAGAAGATGACTTGTTCGCTTCAGAGTAAAATAGTACTTTTAAGTTTAGTAAAACTTTAGATGATAAATCCAAAAATGACCTTGGTGGCATTCTATCAGTTCAGAATTCAGTACAATCTGAGTTTACATCATATGATTCAGAGCCTGTATTGACCTATAAGAAATCGATTATGAAAAAAATAAATAATAATTTGTTTCTTAGATTTGCGTCAAGGTATCCTCTCAAAATTTTACTTTGTCTCTGACGCATACATAATCCATTATATGCGTCATTTTGTACGCAAATAGGCTTTTTTAATGTACATATAACTCTCTACTTATTAAACTCACATGATTTAGTATACCAAAATATTAAAGCTGGTAACCAAGCTTTCATTTGATATGTTTGGTGTTCTAAAAATCGCTATACTTTAAGAGATATAAGCAAATACGTACTGTCCCCCAAAAATTGTCTTTGATATGAGAATATACGATTACCATCTGGTAACGCCTGTTAGTGTTACCTGGATAGCAAGAAAAAGAGAAGGGAGGAGAAGGGAGGCTCCCTCTCTCTCCTTCTCTTTCTCTTGCTATCCAGGTAACACTAACACTTTACCAGATGGTAATCGTTATTCTCATATCAAAAGACAATTTTGGGGGGACAGTACGTATTTGCTTATATCTCTTAAAGTATAGCGATTTTTAGAACACCAAACATATCAAATGAAAGCTTGGTTAACCAGCTTTAATATTTTGGTATACTAAATCATGTGAGTTTAATAAGTAGAGAGTTATATGTACATTAAAAAAGCCTATTTTGCGTACAAAATGACGCATATAATGGATTATGTATGCGTCAGAGACAAAGTAAAATTTTGAGAGGATACCTTGACGCAAATCTAAGAAACAAATTATTTTTTTTTTTTCATAATCGATTTCTTATAGGTCAATACAGGCTCTGAATCATATGATGTAAACTCAGATTGTACTGAATTCTGAACTGATAGAATGCAACCAAGGTCATTTTTGGATTTATCATCTAAAGTTTTACTAAACTTAAAAGTACTATTTTACTCTGAAGCGAACAAGTCATCTTCTACAGGCGAGTGAAGTTAATTGATACAAAAAAGCTATGAAATAAGCTAACAATACTCACTCCCTTTCTTGCTTTGTTTTTACTGAAAACTTTGTTTTATTAAAAAACATCAAACATACGTCTGGTAGTAAATTAGATTTCCTTAAATTAATAATTATTATTGAAGTCTGTAACGTCCACCATTTTGAAGAAATTGGCGGGAAACTATATTTTTACTAAATTTTTAAAACTTTGACCTCTTTGCGCGACCTCGTAATGTTGACCGATTTTGTTCAAACTTTGTATGTCGTCTTCTTTTATCACCAAGAAACAGAAAATCCACTCAATGGCTAACATTTCAAACATTTGAAAAATAAGAACCACCCTAATATATATATATATATATATAAGATATATATATATATTATATATATATATATATATATATATATATATATATATATATATATATATAATAATATATTCGTTCTCCAGTGACGTCATTGAGGAGTTATACTGCTAAGATTACATATTCGTTTTTGTATTGCCCAGACTTATTATACAGACTTTAGAAAATACTCCCTCTAATTTTTGAGCGGTAGAAAACAATGCATGTAGCATGCGTTTATCTAATTCATAATCTTTAGCATGTTCGGATACGTGTGGGAGCCAGATTTCCACATCTTTGTGCGTCGTCTCATTTCAGAAGATAAAGCGCTGTGCCTGTACTTTTAAAACTTTATTGTCTTTGTGTATGAAGATCATGTACAATGCATTTGAAATGCTCAAAATAAAAATTAATATAATAAACACTAAAAAATATATTATGATAAATAAGATGCATTGCAATAGTTACACAATGCATGCATATGTTATATACTCTAATGTACTCAAATACCAAATTAAACTAAATTGGAATACCAGTCAACGTCTCCTTCCCATTTTGTATACATGCCACGGGTTCAATCCCATAAGTACTTTCTCATCCTTTGATAAATTGAGCATCATACAAAAGGCTTAAAAGGACTATCCCTTCGGAAAGCCTTTAATACTCCTTTTGGTAGGATGTAGCTTAGAATAACGTATTATTATTATCCCCCCCCCCCCTTAAAATAAGTTGCACTTCCAAAGAGTAAATATATCTAAGGAGATGCATATTTGTGAAAATATCTATTGTCGTGTGATTTGTGCAATTCTCAATAAATCTACTACGTACTTGATTTAAGCCTTATTAAAGCATTAATTTATTCACGTTTTCCTGTTCTACCATTGGTAGAATATCCCCCCCCTAAGCAGGCTTTTCTGTTGTTCTTGATAGGATTATCTAAAAAGGACTAAATTGCAACAATTTGTTTTTCCTAATTTTATTTTTATTTTTCACATGATATTAAGTGTCTTTTAAGTCAAGGAATACTAGATACATGGAATATGTTCTGTTTTATGCTAATACGTAGATAGGGATACAATTTATGTCCTAACCAACATGCCATATGAACCCATTTTGTAAGAATATGTACAATTTTTATATATAATTTATTTGCAAAAAACTAGCTAGCTAGCGATTGTAACAGTAAAATCCATTGTAAAAAAAGAATTAAGTTAAATCTAAGCTGTCAATTTGTGAAACATAATTAAAAGATTATGCTCCGAATAAAGTTGTATTGTAAAAAAATGTTTTTTTTTATTACACAAGTACATTATTAATAAGATAAAAATATTTTTATGGTACCAAACACCATTTTAATACATCATAAACGTTTCCCTACCTACGTATGAAAAAAGGAGGAAAGAAGAGAGAGAGAGAGTATTCCATGTATCTAGTATTCCTTGATTAAGTTTACTGAGTACATACATTTGAAGCCGTCGTTGTTTATATTATTTCGGACTTTTATCTTTATAACAACAGCCAAGACAATATATCGGAAGCTCACTATTTTGTAATGTTAAAAGACTTTTGTATTGCTGGATAAGCCAATAGAGAGTTGTGAATGAACATATAATAATACCTTGATATGAGATGATAATACGTACCTATAGCAGATCAAATATAGGAATCACATTCAACTTGGGCGTATGAGTTCTTGTTGGTTTAATATTTCTATTATATATGTCTATACTCAAAAACAAGAATAAACATTCAGATTTTTTGTTTATATGAGTCAGTACCATATAAATGGCAACTAGGGCAATAAGAGTCCCCGAGGTGGTCTTTAGAAAAGTGGTCCCATTTACTTCCGTTCACACGAGGAAGAACAGCAAATTAGACTTATAGCCCGACAAACCAAACTGCATTATTATTTTCCATAAGTATTACAAAATTTATAAATAAATATATTACTTGTTAGATAATAATGTCATTTGCATGATTAATATAAAAAAATGTCAAAATCACAGACCATTACAATAATAAAATACAAAAACCTTGCTCCTGCTTAACCCTATCCGAGTACTTAAGCGATGTTTCTAATTAAATTGTCCTCGTTGGAACTCAAAAGGTCCGCTATTTTTTTTCCTGATTGCAACACTGACTCTGTCTTTTTCATTTACAACTAGAGATAATCTCTCGTCTCTTGGCATAAAATGTACTCGTTCAAACAAACCTTAATTTGTTACAAGCAAATGTGTAATGAGTCGTAGATATCTATGACAAATGAAGCTGTAATATAACTGGAATGACTTTGTCATAATAAATATAACAATTCTTATTTTCATACTTTCAAAGGGTTGATTATAATCGTGGAAAATTATTTTACAAAGTAAATTTATTAAAAAATAATATATACGTATTTTAGTAATACCAAAGAAGGGATAGCTCAGTTTATCTATTTAGGCGTGTTCAACTTTCCATGTTGAGGGTGCAGGTTCGACTCACGTGAGGGGAGGTAATTCTGGCCAACCCCATTGATAAGATCGTGGGTTCGATAGACTAATTTACACGCTATAATGCATATCTATTCCAGGCGGGTGCAATTCCATCGAACGAAATAGGTAAAAATGATCTCTGTCAAGAATACTGAGTGTCAAAGAAGAAATTTATCCATGGCTAACAAAGGCACTAAGAAAAATGTGTGAAAGAGGTTGGGAGATAAGAGATTGTACGTAATGCTAAATTATTATGTTTCGTTATTTCTTAGAAGAGGCATTATAAACAAGAATACATAGAGATATAAAGATATAGAGAGCTTATTAGACTCATCAGAGAAAAACGTCATTGTGTCAAGAATATAGCTGAACGATGTTTCTCTGCTATTGGAGGGAAGAGAAATATATCATTGTGTTATGTTTATATCTTTATGATTTATCTCTATGATCAGCATACGATGACGTAGTATCAATTACTTTGTTTATAGTGGACACACAGAAACAATAGAACACTGTTTCTCTGCTATTGAAGGGTATCAGCTCTCTATATCTTTATATCTCTATGGTGGACACACAGAATACAGCTGAACGAGGATGTTTCTCTGTTATTGAAGGGAATCAGCTGCTCTCTATATCTTTATATCTCTATGCAAGAAGATCACTTCTAGGACCTCTTCCCCTAGCAAATATGTATTTTGTTTAGCTACAACAGATAGAAACACTGTTATGTCCCTGACGTCACGTTACAAGACACCCGGACACATGTCTACTGTGCCCCACTCTTTCCTCTTCCGTGTATATATATTTCTTTTCGAACAGTATTACTTATAGCTACGCTATTAATAAAATAGGACATTAATACAGTAAAACTTAGTAATGCCTTCTATTCAAGTCATGACCCTCTCATGACACGTGTCGTTCTTTAATATTCGTTCTGCCGTGCAACCATATTGGCGGCAACTCTGGGATATTGATGTACTAATAATCAGAGCTGGGATTCGGTAGAAAAATCTACTGCCGGTTCGGTATTCATTATGTATGAAAGAGCCACAAAGCGCAGACCACTTAATTAACAGATGCCCATCACTCTCTTATGATAGATATCAATTCATGCAAGAAGAGGATGAAGATCTACGTATCCTTAAATTGATGAAATGCTCAAAATGGAAAAAATAATTAGTGATAACTTTAATATTGTATAATACTTAAGATCAACTCCTGCTGTGTTATATATATATATATATATATATCTATATATATATATACATACATATATACCCTCTTTGTGGTCGTGTTCAATTCTTATATATGTGTGTATTGTTTTATATCTTTGTTCTATATTGTAATGCATATGGTATAATGTGAAACAGCAATAAATTCTTTTAAACTACCTTCAGTATTCGGTATATACCTTCTACCGATCGATATCGGCATTCGGTAGATTTTTTATATATCTACAGTATCGATCGATATTCGGTACGGTAGATTAGAAAGAGAGAAAAATTTATTTATGTATCGGCTCTGTGACTTCTTCATATGCATTCAATATCGGACAATTTATACCAAAGACAATTAAATACCTAATTTGTTATAATTTATTATAGATTATTTGAAATTAATACATACTAATCTTATATAATTATATATGTACTTGGATTTTGTAGGAAATGGAAGGTTATTGCTTTTTTTCATTTACTGTCTCTTATTGTCCGATATTAAATGCACTTTCTGGTACTTTAGTATTCAATACATAGAATTAGCTTATATTGAATGTATATTTATGTTTGTCAATCGGTACGGTATTTGGTAGTTTTTACAGAACATCGTATAATCGGTTCGATATTTGAAATATACCGTCGGCAGTATAGAATACCGATTTACATTCGGTAGTCGCAGCTCTGCTAATAATATATTATCATTAAAAGTATCCCAACACAACAAACACTTGTTTAGGTTTCAAATTGACGTGGAGGACTCCGACCAACAATACATATATATATATATATATTTTGTTGATAAATCTGTCATTCATGTAACTTTTTTTATTTGCTGTTCTTTCTCCTAAAATTTTATCTTTAAATTATGTAAGTCCACAAACAAACATTATGCAATACAAATAAATCATTTACTTCCATCACATGATGCTCTTCAATGCTTCACGGAGCAAATGCATGTTATTGTACTCTTTCTTTTGTCTGATGCATCCGTAAAGGGTTGGAGTTGAAAGGTGGGAGGGGGGGGGGGTTCTATGAGAATGCACTTTTGAGTGAATGCAATTCTACTTAAGCCCTACCTACATATGCTCATATCTACATGCACAAAAATTTCTTTTCCTTCCTTTTTCCCACAACGATTTTGGGTTATTTAATTAATATAATACACTTTTTGATTAATATTTGAAATTCTACAATTCTAATATTTCGAGTCTATTAATATTGAATACTAATTTAGTCACGAATGATTTACTAATATAATATTTTAATATGCATGCGACCCTATGGAAACGGTCATTTCTTATTTGAGCTACAACTGATATAAACGACTCTCACTCATAGAGATAAAAATATATGAGAGTTTATTCCCTTCATCTGTATTTTTGTGTCCAACATAAACAAAGTAATTTGACCTCCATATTTGTAAGCTGATCATAGAGATAGATTATATCTCTATGATTAGCTTACGATGACGTAGTATCAATACTTTGTCTATATTGGACACACAGAATACAGCTGAACGAGGATGTTTATCTGCTATTGAAGGGAATCAGCTCTCTATATTTTTATATCTCTATGCTCTCACTGGAATAGGAACATAATGTAGCATAGAGTTTTTTTTTCACATAACGTTGAAGTATTGATTTTGAATGCCGATATCCATAGACTGGCGTTAGCGCTTTGAAAGTTTGGATAAAAGACTCACCCCTTTAGTAATAAATTTTAGAATAAGGTTAATGTCGAAAGACTGTTTATAAGATCGTGGGACGTGACGAATCATGGACGATCTTTATTTATGAGCCGGAAACAAAACAAGAATTGACCCTGTGGGCCTTCGAAGGCGAGCCAAATTCAACGAAAGTTATTACAGAAAAAAGTACTTTGATGCAAAGGCCACATATTCTGAATGACGTAAGATGAATGTGTAATATGCATACATAATTTTTTATATATTTATTAATTTACAGACCTTTAATATCATAGAATAAAGTTAATTAAATCATTCAATAAAATTTATGAAAAATATGATTTATTAAATAAAATTATTTTCATTTTTGTATATCTAAGCAATGCAAAATACGTCACTTGAATAAAACAATTCACAAAGTGGTTTTTTTCGGTTAAAAACATTTTCTTCGGTTAACTGCAAAATTTTATGCAGTGTAAAATAAAATACACTAAAATTATATACAGAAACAGAGTAAAACTATTCAGGGCAGTTGCGAAAATACATAAACGAAGTTTTCACTTTGTTGAGCTGCTAATATTGTTATTATTCTAAAATCTCCTAAGCTCTTCTACATCCAGTTATTGCTTTGACAAATCTAGTCATCTTTTCAATTTATTATGTTAATAAAATTATCAATGTAAATACTTAATACATCTTATTAATTGTTTATTTTTTCGGTGAAAATATGTTATTCTGTTATCTGCAAAACAATTATACAGTGGCAAAATAAATACGCTAAAATTATATACAGGAAACAGAGTATATCTATTCTGGGCATGTGCGGAGATACATATATGAACATTTTATTTGTTTTTATTATTATTGAATATTCATGAATGCCCCAAATATTTATTATGTTTAATATTTGTACCGAAAACACAAACTGTTCGTTGGTGTGTAGCGTTAATGCTATATAAATAACATGTCCCTTTTTACAAGTCTCTTCATCTTAATAATGATATATTTTTAATCAATATACGTCACAGTGACGTCGTTTGCACTAGTTTCAAGGTTTTTTTAGCAGTTGTGTTTTGTAAATATAGCTTACCAATACCAATATGGATATTATTTTGAATTACTTGGTCCAATTTTATATTTAGTCATATTTTTCATATATATTTAGTTAAAAAACGATTCGTCCTATTTGTTCGTCTTCTAAGGTTTCTTAATCTTTTGTTAAAACGTGGCATTGTAGGAGGCATTAAAAAAACAAACACGTGCAATGGTTTTCCTCTTCCATGTCTTTAAAAAACCCTTATAGTGAAGTTGTTCTTTGTGTACATGAAGTACAATTTTAATGTGAATATGCAGTGTTGGTCGAATATTACTTTGAAAGTAGATAGTAATATACTACTTTTTACTGTGTAGTAATTTTTATTCTAAGTATTAGTTATTACTTCTCAAAAGTAATATACTACTATATATTAGATATACTTTTTTGAGCATTCCGAAACAATAAGTAAAGGCAATTCAAACACGATTGGTAAAAATCCTCACCAAACCTAGTTTGCATTTTTATGCCCACTGGGTGACGTCACATCATACATTCACAGTTCATTAATTTTCATCAAAAATGCCTGTCGGATATTTTTTTCACGAAAGTAATATGTATCTAGGATATTACATATTACTTGAAAGTAATATCTAATATGTTTGTTCTCTCTAGTTAGTCGCAGTAATATAACTAAGTAATATATTACTTGGACGCGCGTTAGGGAACAAACACTGTAAATATGTAATTTGACAAGTCGTCAAAGTATTGATATTTAATAGTCCAAATAAGTAATTACCTCCGCCGAAGGAGGTATTGTTTTCACTGGCGTTGGTTGTTGGTTGGTTGGTTTTTTTGTTTGTCAGCAGGATAACTCAAAAAGTGCTGAATGGGTTTCGGATGGAACTTTGTGGAGTAGTTGGAAATGCCAAAAGGAACAAGTGATTAATTTTGGCATCTCTGAGTGCTTCTTTAAGATGCAAAATGAGCTAAATACTACTAAATATTTCAAGTTAGCCTACTCTGCCAATAGATGTCGCTGTGCTGTGCTCTCCTCTTTGATGAACTGGAACGCCCCCTATAATTCAAGTGTGTAGAGTTAAAGGAGCAGTATGTAGATTTAAAAGGACAGTGGCGTACAGGGTTGGAAATGACAAAAAGACCAAGTGATTCATTTGGTGGGGATCGGCGGAGGTTTGCACTCTCTGAGTGTATACATGCCTCTAGTTACAGTTGTATCTTAAAAGTGTGTGTGTGATGAATACAGCTCAATTGTTTGCGAAGATTTGCACCATTCTTCTAATAAATTAATGACAGGTTATTATTTAGTTCCTAGATAGACCCCATCTCATGGGAGCGTAATTCAGTATCAGTTGGTAGAAGTGTAACTTTGTATCTTCATAGTTGTCTTTACAGCAGTTAATTGGTTAGTTATTGAATTATTCAATATGATAAGTATAACGAAAGATGCAGTTAGCATTGAATATGTGTTTTGAACTTACAAATACTTCCCCTAAATAAATATGAAATGAGATATTTAATGACTTAAAAGAATTCCGAAGCTAAAACAATCGATTTTAATCGTATGTAACGTCACTTTAAAATTCATGGTTTACATTTTCAAATCCTATTCGTACTTTCGAATAATATTTTACATAAAGAAATAACTATCAAGAGATTTGGTAATGCCAAAAATCAAAATATATGTCAGAGAGAAAAAAAATTACTTATTGAGGTAGGATTTGAATTTAGTCGGTCGTATTTCATAAGAATTTGTTTCCTTTGCTCAATCAAAGGAGTTGACCCTAAATTTGTTGACCGGGGTAAATATTTTACACATCTGATGTGTTCTTAATCAATTTTGTCTTTCTACAATCTTAAAGAAATATAAAATATATTTTATTAATGTTCAAGTCTCACCTAGTATTTAGATGAAAAAACCACAAGTCGTAATTAAATGTATTTAAATATTCATATAGGTATATACAAATAGGGATAGGTGCAAAGATAAAAGATAATACAATATGTGCAGAACGCAATGTTTATATTCCTCTGATTAGAAAAGAAAAACTGAAACGTCACACATGACGTCACATTATCGATTTGTTATGATTTATGGCACAAAAATATATATATTCTCTTTCTTTTCTCTCATTATCTTTCTGTCTGTTTGATAGAAAGGACTACTACTACTTTTATGGACTAGTGAAAAATATAAATAATCAAACCTTTTCAAATGTTAATAAATTGGCTGAGTTTCGGCCTGAAAATTGAAAATCTAATGCAAATAAGATATTATTAAACCAATTTTTTTTTTTGTTGCTGAAAATCATGTGAATGTAGTTACACAGTGTCATAAAAATTTATTTTTTATACAAAAATTATATACGAAGTTGTGTGGCTTCATCGATATTAGTCCACCATATTATTATTTATTATTGTTATTTATTTAGATGGTGTAGGTACTAGACATACAGGCAAATCATCTAAGTGATGACGTCACATTTTTTTGATTTTTATTATTGGAAATATCCCTCTTTGTTTACATGAGTTCTGACCCCCCCCCCCCTTGGCATAGGTGTATAAATGAATATGAATATGTAAAAAAATGTTAAACATTTAAGTTTAAAGACGATATGGTTTTATATTTAAAACAACAATTTATCTAATTGTTAAATAGTCGAGCAATTTGAAATTATTAAGGACTTCTTATTGCTCAACTTACCACCTACCCTCCAATATGAATCTTAGTACCATGCATGGAAAGGTATTATCATTTCCGCCTTGGGAAAAACATCAAGTCTTCGGTGGAAACTAAGGCGTTGTTGACCTTCCGTATTATCAACTCTAGGACGCTGATTTGTCATAATCTGCCCTTCTACGAGCTCCTCCATCTCTTCGAGCAAAGAAGCATTTTTTTATCTTCGGCGGCAAGAGTTGCGGCATTATCGTTGGAAATCCCCTCACGAAGAAGGAACGCCCGCCGGAAGGATAATAAAGTATTTTCCATTTCTTTCCATCCAACACAATAGGATTATAAAAATAATTTAAAAAATGCTTCATAATTGTTCTCTATGTACCAAAGTAAAATAGCTCGACTCTCAAATCTAAAAAAAACCCGTGAAATAAGAATCACCAAAACGTTTAATTATGTTTTTATTACGCATTTGCTCTGGGCTTTATATAATTTATTTTGTTTCATCTAAATAGTAAGCAAAGAAAAGTAAAATATATATAAATGTATATACATATATATATCAGAGCTGCAACTACCGAATGTAATTGGTATTTGATACTACCGGCGGTAAATTTCAAAAACCGAACCGATTATACGACATTCGGTAGAAAATACTAAATACCGTACCGATTGACAATCGGTACGGTATATTTAAAAGTATGACTTTAATGACATTCACATAGCGACATAAAGATATACAAAGCTTATCCCCTTCAATAGCAGAGAAACATCGTTCAACTGTCGCTTTGCCCAACATAAACAAAGTAATTTGTGAAGCGCTCCCTTGTGTGAAGAACTTTGCAAAATAAATAAACAATTACAATTTATAGTATTATAGAGCAGATACATAAATATTCATTCAATATAAGCAAATGCTAAGCATTGAATATTAGAGTACCTGAAAGTGCATTAATATCGGACAATAAGAGACAGTAAATGAAAAAAAATCTTTAGCCTTCCATTTCCAACAAAATCCAAGTTCATATATAATTTATATAAGATTAGTATCCATTAAATTTCAAATAATCTCTAATAAAGTATAGCAAATTATGTACTTAATTGTTCTTTGTTATAAACTGTCCGATATTAAATGCATAGGAAGAAGTCACAGAGCAGATACATAAATAAATGTATCTCTCTTTCTGCTCTACCGTACCAAATATCGATCGATACTGTAGACAGGGGCGGAGTGGCCAGCGGGAGAACCGGGACTATTCCCGGTGGGCCGCTGGCCTCAAAAAACATAAACGGCCGTTGACAGCCTCCTAATGGCATATTGGGGTCTGTATAAGGCCGGCGAGGGCATAATTGTCCCGGTGGATAAATTTTTCCCACTCCGTTCCTGACTGTAGATATATAATAAAATCTACCGAATACCGATATCAATCGGTAGAAGGTATAAACCGAATACCGAACCGGCGGTAGATTTTTCTACCGAATCCCAGCTCTCATAATATATATACTTTGAGCTGATCAAGTCACAAGCCCTGTGCACCCTTAACTTATTCAAATGCTGTGTGCATTGTCCTTTCTTCCTTTGGTGTATGGCTTCGGGAGAAAGTAATAACAAAGAACAAAGGTTAAAGAACTCTAACGCAATTCCTTCATATAGTAAAAAACGTAATTAAGAGCCTCAAAGCACTCAAACATAAATCCATAAAGAAGACTTAATGACTCAACTACACAACGCTGCTGCAATGACTGCTTCGGAGGATGTTTAAAGAGTCAACACTACCAAAGGAAAACGTTTAAGAGGAGTTAGAAGGGATGCCAAAGGTGTTTAGTTTGAGTTTTAAAGCTTAAATGAGCGTTTTACATATTTATTTCAATTATTTACACAAGTGGACAGCATTGAATGGAGTATAATTGCCAAGAATGGCAAATGAATATGACTTTTTTATTAGTTAATTGATAAATATTCCTTGCATACTTTGGTACTTTATAAAATCTAACAGAGATTGAACGTGAAGAGTTGGTAGAAAAGGAACAAAAAGAGAATGAGTTGGACATATTTTGTGTTTGTCGTAAAAAATATCCTTAAGCTAAAATGTAAGTTATAATTTTTTTACAATTTAGATTGTATAAAAGTGTCGTCTTCTATTCAAAATAAATGTATTTCCCTTGATTCTATTAACGCTTGTACATACTTTAATTTGGATGGGGAAATTAATTATTATGAGAAAAACAACTCAGTTGAAGCCAAAGGTTATTTATTACATATGATTTTAATTATAGATAAAATTTCATTATGGTTCCCTGGATGTAAGAGAGGTGGGATTTAATTGCTTAGGTATAATAATGATTTTTTTCATTAAGAGGGACATGAAATAAAAATTTGTAGGTGGCCCCCATCATTAACTCCCTCTGGTGGGATCTTTAGAAAGGTTAAAAATGCTCTTGAAGAACCAACTACTAACATAAATATTTATATTTTTTATATTTTAGCAAGCTTTGAGGGAAAGAGGAATTCTTTTTTAGTTTGTATTTCGAAATGAAGTTATTAAATTTTATGGTAGAGGAAATCGTAGTTCATTCACCTGGATAAGTTGAATACATTTAGCCCAATGACATCACTAGTGCCTTACACTGTCATTGCTTGAATTTGTATGTTGATAATATAAATAATCACATGACAAATAAAGGAATTTAATTCCCTTATATTACATTTTCCTGTTTTAGAGAACAATGTTTCAAAGTATATCATACATTTTATTTATCCATTTAATTCTGTTGAATATTGCCACGATCTGGTTTTCCATGAAAGATTCGGCTTGAGCCGTAGTAAATTTCGATTTCCTTTAAAAAGAGCTTGCTCCATATATACTACCCCCCGTCCATGGCATATAAGCTTGAGCCTCCCTCCTATAAGGAAGAGGCCCATGATGCCTGCATCAAATGGTTAAGGGAACTAAATCTGCCATCTAATTGGTTAGGACGGATTAAAGACTCTATTTCTGGAATTCATGACTGTTTTAAATTCACTGCTTAATTCCAAATTCCACCAGGCCTCATTATTTTAATAACCCTTGTATTCATTGCGGAATCGTTTTTAATAATATTATACATTCGTTTGTAAAATCCCCTTTAACATCCATTTAAAGCAATTCATAAAATAAGCGATGTTTGTTTTTCTTACAGTTTTGTTAGGTATTTAAAAAAAAGGACTAACTCTACCTTACAGGCTATTCACTTTGCACTATCGAGTGCGATCCTTATTGGATCAAAACTGTCGAGGAAAGAACCACAGACAAGGCAAGACTTGCGTCCAATTTTATTATCTGCCACAGCTCAGTATGCCGTGCTTGAATTAAAGATACCCGGCGTTAAGCCGGATTCATGGAAATATGCGATCGACTTGGTAGCGTGCATTGTACCTTATTCGAGCTATCACCTCATCCCCCCTGAAGAAGATGATAGTCTTTCAATATCACCGTTTTTATAACCCCTTGTGATGTGTTTTTTAAAATATTGAATATTATTCTGTTTAGTAGAGTTTTTTGTCTGTTTAGGTAGATTCATTTAAACTATGATGTTTATTTGTTTATTTTATTCAATATTCTACTACCTTTTTTATAATTAAATATATATACAGGGTGAGGAAGCAAAATATCCGGTCAGGAAATAAACAACTATAATTGGGTTTAACTTTTTTATTCATTGAAATTTTGAACTGATTTCTTCAAGAAACATATTGAAAGCTTTTGAAACATGCTTACGCAATATGTCCTCCATCAGCCATGATGCAGGCCTCGATGCGGCCCCTGAAAGAGGCACAGGTTCTTCTGATATCCTCCTTTGGGTAGACATCCCATTCCCTGGATATTGCAGACTTAAGTGATTCCACATTTACATGAGGGGTGGCATTGGTCCTCGACTCAATGACGCTCCACCAGAAAAAATCCAGGGGGTTTAGATCAGGTGAGCTCGGGGGCCAAAAGTCTTTGGGCCAGAAATTCGCCATATTCTCCTCACAAAACTTTTGGACCTTGTTTGATGTGTGGGAAGGAACCCCATCTTGCTGCCACACATAGTTGTTGTCAGGATAGGTGGCCTTCAACCAGGGCAAAACGGTGTACCTCAGAATTTTGTAGTACATATCAGCTCCAATTTTGTGTTTTGGCTTGAAGAAGTAGGGGAGCATCTTATTGCCATCTGAGCCCAAGACTCCTAGGACCATCATCTGGGCTAGATGTTTGGTTCTGAAAAACCCCTTGACCTCCTCTGTTGTTTCTGCAATCCAGCGATCATTCCTCCTATTATGCACTTGTTCTACAGTAAATATTTTCTCATCACTAAAATATTCAAAGTGCTGCCATTGTGCTTAAGGAAAGAGAGGATCTTTTGACACCTTTCAAGTCTCGTTTGCTTCATGTGGTCAGTCAGAAGATGCCTTGGAGCTCTGACAAAGGATTTGAGGCCCAAGTCCTTGTGCACAGCGGTCCTTATAGTCTTGGGGTCGACCTTTAGGATTTTAGAATGCTTCCTCATGCTGACAGTGGGGTCCTCCTTGATTCTCTTCTTGAGAACATTCAGGAAGGTCTTGTCTCTCTTCTTGTTGTGGCCTCCACTGCCTGGAGATCTCTTGGTGCCCAAACCGGATTGTCTGGCATGCTGGATGCGGCGAACGGTTCTCTCACTGATGCCAACAATCTTGGCAATGTCCTTCTGAGGGACTTGGGCATCCAGTAGATCGCGAACTCTGTTGCGTTATGCTTCTTGTTTGCTCATCTCACAATCCACCAAGGTCTGATAAATAATAAAAGGTTGTTTACAGGTAAGGAACTTTGATTTTAAGTATTGTTTTGATTACCATCACTGTTTGGGCAGGACATTCAAATTTGTCAATAGGACATTTTTGCTTCCTCACCCTGTATATATATATATTTTTTTTTTTTGATATAATTTATTGCTACACATAATTTTACATTTATACACACGTATAGACATATATTCAGTACGGCACATGTAAAAATATTTAAACTTGTGGTGCCCTCGCAATAGTTGGCCGATTGGGTCTCCTAGTGCAATCCGTCCTGAACGTAATGTAGGGATGGTGCATTCTTCAGCCAGCCTCCAATATCAGTACTTGTAAAGAAACTGGAAAGACTGGATATTGAATGGCCCTGAAAAGGCTGTTGATGATCAAAAAGCTGGGACCGCTCAGCCATGAATTTTGGGCATCCGTGCAGAAGATGAAGTGGTTCCTCGTCCTGTTGTCCACACCCACGACACAGCGGGCTGATTTCAGGGTGCATTAGGTGGTAATGACGACGAAGAAGGAATGGCCTGTGGAAAATTGCACCAAAGAATTAAGCTTTTCTTTGGAATAATCCAGGAGACGTTTCCATCTATTCAGCTGAACTCTTGGCATCATTTCACGGCTTTGGCGGCAATATTCCAGCCTTGACCATAGTGTCTGCCATTTGTCTACGTAATACGCAGACACCTCCTCCCTAAGAAAGGTCAAGGGGGTACCAACAACCTGTGAAGGCTGTTGTTTTAAAGTTCCAGCCTTAGCCAGCATATACTTCATTCCCTGTGACGTCACTATGGCCTTTAACCCAGCAAAGAGAGAGAGGGACTTCAACGGCAAGCGACCCCAATAGAATTTTGGTGTCTCTTACCAGTGAACTCCGCGTTTCTACCGATCGCAAGGCTCCGATAGCTGCTTTGGAGTCCGACCAAATGCAAAATCCACCGTAGCACCACTTTTCCCGATTGTCTTTAATCCAGGAAAGAGCCTCCTTAATTGCCAGTATTTCCGCCTGGAAAACACTATTTTGAGGAGTGAGGGTTAAAGATGCTTCCCCCACGACTTGTTCTCCTTTTGTGACGACAAATCCAGCACCAACACCTCTGTGACTTTTCGATCCATCTGTAAAAATGTGCGCTTGATTTTTGAATTCTCTATCATAAACTTGGCATTTCCATATTTTCTTTCGATGGATAGCATCTTTTTGTAAGGTTGGAAACAATTTTTTTAAGATGGTATCATGGGCAAAACCAGACGGAATGGTCTTAGTTTTGAGATGACGCCATCTTCTAATCCCCTCGTCGAAGGTGTCAGCAATACGTAGACGAGCCATCGTTGCAAGACGTTGTGCCTCAAGAAAAAGGGGAATGATACCAAAGAATGTTTCTAGTCCTCTCGTGGGTGTCGAACGCATCGGATGGCATAGACCAATCAATCCAAGTCTCTGTATTTTGTCGAGAAGAGTCTGTTGTCCTTGTGTTATATTGTGTGCCCAAACAAGAGACCCATACGTCATGACAGGTTTAACAACACAAAGATAGGCCCACAGTGTTTGACGTGGACCAAGACCCCATGTTTGTCCAATAACTCCCTTTATTGCATGAAGAAGCTTCTTGACTTTAATTGATTTCTCTTTCAAATGGAGGTGGAATCTAAGTTGCGAGTCCATTATAACTCCAAGATATTTCATTTCAGGGGAGTATTGTATCATTTGACCTCCCATATAAAGGTTTGGCCAAGGTGAGTAAACATGCTTTGTTTTACGTGTGAATACAGTGGCCACTGTTTTCAAGGGGTTAAAAGTTAGACCTTTAGCATGCCCCCATTGGTCAACTGTCTGAAGAGCTTTATTCATGTCATAAACCATACTTTGAAGATCAACTCCGACCACGATGAGGAGAACGTCATCTGCATAGCCAACTGCTTTTACTTTGGTTTCCTTGAACTTGACCAAAAGGTTATTGATAGTGATAGTGATAGAACTCCCCCTTGTGGACTCCCTCTGGTTGGACGTACTGTTTTGGTGATTCCTTGAAGAGTGGTGCTAACAATTCTCCCTTTCAAGATATTATCATACCAAGCACAGATAGGGAGGTCCACTCCCTGGGCTTGGAGCCCTGTCAGAGCACCAGAAAAAGAAATATTATCAAATGCTCCATTGCAGTCGATACTGACAGCAAGAGCATATTTCTTATTATAGACAGCCTCTTCAAGAAGATCAAACGCCTCTGCAAGTGCTGAATCCGTAGATCGACCAACTGTAAAAGCATGCTGAGAATATAAATATAGAGGTAGTTGTTCTTGAAGATGCCACTGAAGAAGCCGCTCCAACGTTTTAATTACATAACTTGACAGTGTTATAGGACGAAAAGATCCTGGACTAGAATATGATTCCTTTCCTGGTTTGGGGACAAATATTACTCTCATCTCTCGCCAAACAATAGGAATTTCATTCATTCGAACAGAACGTACAAATAGAAGACGAAGACACTCCAGCATTCCTTCTGGAAGATGTTTTAGCACACAAGGTGAAATACCGTCAGGGCCTGATACTTTAAAGCTATGAAAAGAAAGCAAAGAAGCCTTCAGTTTTTCTAATGTGATGATACCATCTAAATCATCACTCCCTTCATGCAAACCCAATGAAAATGCATCTTTCACAAGATCCGGGTCAGGATCGAACTCACTGTTGGGGAAATGATGGGCTAAAAGATTTTCCAGTGATGCCTCAGGGGTATCTGGCATCGTTCCATTAACATCACAGATAAGCCCAGGTGTGACATTTGCTCTAGGTCTTGCAGACCGAACCACTTTGGAGACGTCACCAATATTGTCATATCGGCTACAATATTCACGCCAACTTATTTGCTTTGACTTTCTTAAAAGATTTGTATAGTCTTTATTTTTCTTCTTCAGAGCGTCTTGAAGACTTTGGCCACCCTTACCCTTTCGAACTCGACGTAAAATGCTGTGTACATGAGTTCTAAGTGATTCAAGTCTTTCGTTCCACCAAGGCACTGGTCTAGATCTCCTTGCTGGCCTAAGGGGAGCAACCAAATCTAATACTTTCTGAAAAGCCTTAGTCCAGGCCTGGGAAGAAATCTCCAAGTTATTGGTTAAGGGATCAGGTAGATATTTGAGTTTTTCCGATACTAAGTAAACGAATTTTCGCCAGTCAACTTTAATGAGGTTACGATATTTTTCTAAGACTGGTTCATAGCCGCCTGTAGAGTATTTTAGATATGAGTGATCACTATGTGAACACTCAGAGTCCACCCTCCAGTCAATAACCTGCATACGTTGGTTAAATATGCTGTTGGTAATGGTTATGTCAATATGACCTTGACGAATTTTAATGCTGAGGATGATGCAGTTTCGACTCACGCAGGGGGAAAATCAATTTTGATCAACCTCACTACAAATATTATCGGTTTCATATCTTCAGTGATGTAAAACTAATGAAACCATATAGATAAAAAACATACACTCCAATCATCCATTCGCGTGAATATCAAGCAAGTTTCATGAATACCAGGTCATCTAAAGTCTCTTTGGCAAACGCAATTGGTAAGTCCATGTCCTGTCTGAAAATAAACATAGAGGGGTGCTGTCTTTATGTACAATTCCTTGCGATACCTAGATGAGCTCTATTGAACATTTTGTTTTCCATCTGAGCCACAATTGTAAGACAGGTATATATATATCAGGAAACGACGGGTACCCGGCTGTTTTTTTAGCGTCCTGGCCCGGTGTCCCGGTTTTTTTAGACACCGGGCCGGGACTGAAATATTTCTTTCATTTGTCATTCATAATTTTTTTGCAAAATAATTTCCCAAAAAAGTGATGACGTTTATTTATAAAAAGGAATTTTTCAAAATATTCTTTTCTAAAAAAAGTCATCACTTTTTTCGGAGAATTTTTTTTTTTGGAGATTTTTCCTTAGAAAATTTCACTTTTTTCTGGAGATTCTTTAAAAGAAAACGTCGTCACTTCAGACTTATATATATATATATACAGAGTGGCTAGGCAAAAATGTCCGGTTTGATATTTTGATTTTGTTAACTTAATTAACTTTTAATTGGTTGCTTCTATGGAACTGAAATTTATTTGGCTTAAGTAGTATATAAAAGGATCTAAATATTCAATATGACCTCCATTGGCCTTCACGACGGCTTCGAGGCGGGGCCGGAAGCGTTTGCAGGCATTTATAATGTGCTTCTCAGGGTAGTTGTCCCACTCCTTGATGATGGTGGCCTTCAGAGAGTCAAGATTGAGGTGAGGGGTCCGGTGGTCTTGCTCTCAATTGCGCCCCACCAGAAAAATCCAGCGGATTTAGATCCGGGGATGACGGTGGCCAGAAGTTCTTCGGCCAGAAATGGGCCATATTGTCCTTGCAGAACTTTTGGTTCTTAGCCGCCATATGAGATGGTGCACCATCCTGCTGCCACACATAGTTTCCGGTGGGGTAGTTTTTTTTTAACCATGGCAGAACAGTATACCTCAGGACTTTGTAGTAGGCCTCGGTGTCGATCTTCTCGTCCGGCCGAAAGAAGAATGGAGGCATCTTCTTTCCGTCGGACCTGAATACACCAAGGACCATCACTTGCTGGGGATTCTTGGTCCTGAAGACTCCTTGGACATCCTCACGTTGCTTAGCAAGCCATCGATCATTTCTGCGATTGTAAACTTGGTCCACCGTGAAGATCTTTTCGTCTGAAAATATTTGATGAGACACGGCTTCTTTTTCAACCAATTTAGGATGATCTTGCACCTATCGAGCCTCTTCTCCATCGCTGCTGCTGTCAATAGCTGTCTGTGGGTCCGAACGAATGATTGCAAGCCCAAATCTTCCTTGGCAGCCAGCTGGATTGTGCGCCTGGACACGTTGAATTCTTTTGAGAGACGGTTTAGGCTGATGGTGGGGTCCGATTCAACTTTGGCCTTAACTTCATTGAGAAAGTCGTCTGTCCGCTTTTTGTTATGGCCACCAGATCCAGGAGCTCTGTTGAAGCCTTTACCATCATTTTTGGCTTGCTGGATACGACGGACAGTACGGATATCAACGCCAACGATCCGGGCAATATCGACTTGATTTATTTGCGCGTCAGCAAATCGTGAATCTGTTGTCTTTTCGCTTGCTGAACACTCATTTCTGGTCTCGAGAGATATTTTTATAGTTATAAATTGTAGCTATTTGTTTCAAAAGCGTAGCTGATTTACTTGTTTTGAATTTTTACGTACGCTCTGCGCACAAGAAAAAACTTATCAACCGGACATTTTGCCTAGCCACTCTGTATATATATATATATATATATATATATATATAAAGGAACGAAAATATATATTAAGTCCCGGCCCGGATTGAAAAGTTTCAGTCGCGGCCCGGGTCCCGGCGAAAAAAGGTGTCCCGGTCGTTTCCTTATAATATATATAATATACATTAGACCTGTTCAAATTTAACACTTTTCTTTTAAAAACATTCAAATAGATGCTTTTTCGGTTCTCCAAGGCTTAAATAATCGAGAGGAAAAATATTTTTAAATTTGGGCCGCCGCTCGAATGCCTGCCGCATGGCCATTTAGGCGGCTGCCAATGAAGTTAAGTTTTATGATGATATAGTAGTCCAAATGAGATTTAAAGAAAAAATTATTATACAAAAGGGTATGACAAACAAACATATTTTATTTAAAAATGCACATTTGTTTTTTTAAGGTTCAAGTTTATTTTGTCACCGACTACATATATAGAAACACAGGTTTTAAGAGAAATATGCAAGTACGTCCGTATTACATATATTTATATATATATATATACATATATATAAAGCAGTATTCCAACTGCATTTTGTTCAGAGAAAATCTACATCTTCATAGAGTAACATTCCTTGCCATTCCATTGTGCTTCTTGAAAAGCTCCTGATTTGGTCCAAGGATGTCTCGAGGAAGTTTTGTCTCAAACAGTATAAGACAACAAGTGACACTTCTCTATAATCAGCTCTAGGACTGGTCTTGTCAAGGATTTTTTTTCAATTGCATTGTATTTGCCTTTACTTCCTTCCATTCTTGCTCCACTTCGTCTAAAGTATTAGGATTGCTTTTATCAACGTATTCCAATATTCCTTCATGTAGTTAAAAATATTGTTGTTTGACTTTAATCTTGCCAAAAACAGTATCACGTACTCACACAATTGATTAATTTTGGAAATGTGATGGCGAAAAGCCAAATCTAAAAATATTTTTGCCAAGTTTTTCTCAATTAATTTTGCGACCAGTCCTTTGTTTCACTTTGTTGATATGTCTACAAAGGGTAAGAGTAATTTTAAATGCGCGATCGGGTGGTATCATATTTATACCTATATATTATAGCGTATTTTATAAAAATTAAATTAAATTATTTTAGGAAAAAGGGAAATTTTAGTTGTTAAAAATATTTTTACGTCCTTGCAATGTGGCAATATTATGTAATACGACGTACTTGCCTAGCTCTCTTAAACATGTGTTTCTATATAGTAGTCGGTAGAAAATAAACTGAAATTATAAAAAAAACAAATTGGCATTTTAAATAAAAATATGTTTTGTTTGTTCATCCCCTGTGGTATAATAATTTTATTATCTTTAAATGCTCATTTGGACTACTAATATCAGCATAAAACTAACTTTCATTGGCGCCAACCTAAATGACCCATGCGGGCAGGCATTCCGGCGCCCAATTTAAAAATATTCTCTTGATTATTTAAGCCGTGGAGACCCAGAAAAAGCATCTATTGAAGTTTTTGTTTAAAGAAAAGTGTTAAATTGAACAGGTCTTAATGACATATTAAAGGAAATTCTAAGTATATTTAATTCAATACGCCGCAGAAGTTGTTCCTAGGTACATAGTTTGGTTAGGAAAAAATCAATTACTTTAAAGTACAGAGGCTAAAGAGGTATCCTTGCAAATAACGCCTTTTTCTTTATTGTCCTCCTGGACGTTTGCTGGAAGTATCAACTATATGATATTCACTTGAAAACCACACCCAGTATGTATTAGTTTTAACCCCCTCTCCAGTACGTTTAGCACTCTCTCTGTTATTCTGGCATTTAACGACACCCTGAAGAATAACTACTTTCTACTCTGCTTCTCTCATTGTCAAAACAAAAAATTAAATATCAAACACAATTTTCCCAGAAGTGGTACCAAGAAACCTTTTTGAGCTTCGGTTATATTTGCATTAAGAGAAGAGTATTCAAAAGCCTAACAAAATATTTATGTTATTTTGTCATAAGGTAACATATGAATCGAACTATATGAATTATTGCATGTAGTCATCTAAAGTCATTTTTTGTAGCTTTGAGCTTAACATTACTCATCATTTATTGAAAAATGAGAAGGATAAACTGTCTGTACAGATGCTTAATGTGTGTACATCTCTACCGGCTAATGCCATATTGAGTTATGATGTGCTGAAAGAGTTTTTCAAGCCAACAGACCAAAAAATGATCAACTTATTGTGAAGATCAACACCCCACCGTTTCATAATGTATAAAATTAGGTTTCGAAATATTTTTCGAGTGATGTCACGTCTAGCAGAAAGCATACTCAAATCACTTTTATTATATATAATATAAGTACTAAATCCCTACTCAATTATCATTAGTGCACACTTACTCTTACAAAAAAATGGCTCTAATTAATAAAAAAAGCAAAAAATATTTTTTAGAAGCTATGAACAAATTTTTTCTAATAGTTTTATAGTAAATGGGAGGGTTGATAGGAACGACAACCTTGTCAAAAAGTTTGAAAATCCTTGTCAAAGGTGTCGTCGGTCCATTGGAAGCTATTAATAAATTTGCTAAATTTGTGCATTTCTCTAAATAAAATATGAAAAAAATTACCTTCAAGAGCAAAAAGCTAGTCATGGAAAAAGTTTAGAGAGAGGTGAAAAATGAACAGTGGATAATTAAATGCTCCAATTAATTATATACTTTTTTTCTATTTATGTCTTTGTAATAACATTTAAATAATATATGATTATAAACAGTATTTGTTTGTTATAATTTATGTCGTTGGTTTTAATGTGTTTATCATATAATGATTGGAGAGTTTGCTTTTTTGAGAAATATTTTGGATAATTTTAGGAAATTTAAATCATCAAAAATTTATGAGTATCACAAAATGTAATCTTTTTTCATTTTCTAATTGAATTTTGATAATTTAAAAAAAAATTATTAATCAAAAATTTATGAGTATTCACAAAATGTAATCTTTTTCCCTTTTCTAATAGAATTGTGATAATTAATTCCTCTATGATCTAATTAAAGGCTAAATTTGATTATATTTAACATATTTTATTATAAAATAGACCCTCTTTTGCCATTTGTGACGTCAAGCTCATGAGGTAAGTTGCGTGGCGGTATATGTTGTTTTACTTTCATTGGTTAAAAGCGTTCCACCTCACTTTTAACTTACCCGGGTGAAGATATGTTTGGTGCTTGAATAAGAATACTCATTCACGAATTGATCCCACCATAATATTATTATTAAAACTAACCTTATTCCACATCCATATTTTATTATTGAAGAGCTAAAAAGCTTATGTATAGTGCTGTGCACACGCGTGTTTTGTGACTCCGCAGAATTGTTCAGTTTTCCCCCTGTATTAAACAATATTGGAGAAGAATTTTGGGATCTGCGTAATCCTAGGACTCGTGGCTATCGGTGAGATATTATAGATAAGCCCATACTCAATTTTTCATGTCGAATTGTTGAGTTTTATTTAAAATATCTTGTGAATTTAAAGGGAAGAGTTGTTGTTTTCATCTTCTCCCTTTTTATTTTCGCTCCCCCCTTACTGTCCTGCTCTGCGCTTCACGGAGCTTTATTATTGTTGGTATTCTTCTTATTTTCCCCTGCTTCTACCAAGTCTTAGCAGGCTAAGGACCTAGGGAGGTAATGGAAAATAATAATTTGCCAACAGACAAACCCCCTGATGAAGATTTAAATAACAAAAGAAGTCGCTACGCGGACGTTCTTAAGAAGAATAATAATCAGGAAGAAAGGAAGATTTTTCTTTTAACATGAATGGAGACCTCATGTGGGAGACTTTTGTTATTTTACTGGAGGATGCTGATGGGAATCCTTTTAGGAATGATAACGTGAAACACTTGAATGTATATGATTTGGCAATTCAGTTTGGTTTTAAGAAGCACGAGATTGCCGGTGCGAATCCAAGGTTTGGCCTGGGGTTGTCTTGTATCTATACGAGATTCCCCATTGACGTTAGAACGAGAATCGATGATCTGAGAGTTCAGCCGCGTATAAAGGTTTTGAACAAGGATAACGTACTCGTAGATATTTCCTGTAAACTTAAAGGAATAGACAAGATAACTGTGGACAAAAAGAAGAAGTTAAAGATCACCATGGTCAATACCTTCAAACGTGTAGACGAATCGCGTCTAGTGAATTGGATCGGTCAATTTGGGAAATTGTGGACCACTACCCCAAGAAAAATCCGTCGGATAAGAATGCTGAAGAAAAATATCCTGAGTTCTGGAACATTTGGAGGGACAGCGACTATATAGTCGAAATGGTCGCAGATCCGTCTGCCATCCCTCAAATAATCCCATTCCAGGGATTCTTAATTAAGTTAAGATTTGTTGGGGTGAAGCTTCAATGCCAGAGATGTTTTAATTTCGGCCACATGAAGCATAATTGCACACAAAAAAGAATAAAGACCTTTGAATACGAGAAGGCCCTTAAGAAAGGCATGGGCGAGAGAGTGCAGCAGGAAAGAGTGGAAATCGAAGCAACGAATATTTCTGAGTCATCGGGCAACTCAAGAACAGAAGAAACCGTCGTAGTTGGTACATCTGTTACCTCCAATTCGTTATCTGAAGTTACTCCTGTCGATGATACCTTGGAGGAGCCTTCAAAAGAGAGAGATTTAGAAAAGGATGAAGTCAATACCACAAATTCAACTGTATCTACACCAAACAATGTTGGAGATGAAAGCGTTATAGTAGTGGAGTCTGAGAAAGAAAGGGACTTCCTGCCTCTCAAAACTTCGTTATAGTTACGAATAACAATATTCCGATTTCAGTGGCACCTCTTACGGATGAACAATCCCCAGAAAGGAGGAAGTTTGATTCAAGAGGTCGCGAGAAACCAAAAAAACTCCAACCCGCACATTTGAATTCCGAAGCCATTCTGAATGAAAGGACTCGATCCCAATCATCTAAAAGAAACAGGGAAGTGAGGGACAAATCGCCGAACAAAGATATTAATCCCAAGAAAATTCATAAGAATTAAATTCAGTCATCATCAATGAAAAATCGATCCAAAGACAAGATTTGTTTGAGATACCATTGTTTAATGCAAATTTCTCAATAAAATATCTATGAACTCATTTCAGCATAATTATTTTCAAACAAAAATCACCGATTTTTCTTCGGATAGCATATCCAATGAAATAAAATCGAATATGGGTCTCAAGAGGATTATTTCTCTCAACACAAGAGGAGGTTTGGACAGAAAACGACGCCACGCTCTTTTAAAGTCTGTTTTCTCACTTAATCCTGATATAGTTTGCCTCCAGGACATAAAAGAGGAGATTTCTTCGTCTTGTCCCATTGAATGTTTGATTTGTAAGCCCGGGCGCTATCATGTGTTTTTCACAGGCAAAAATTCAAGAAGGGGAGTGCTCACCTTCATAACGAAAAAGATAAAAACGGTTGAATGTGTTGAAGATTATTCTTTGGAAAGTGATTGGCACAAACTATACGTTTCGACAAGCAACATGAACTTTTGTATCATTAACGCCTACGGACCAAATGAACATTCTCCTAAGTTTTTCCAATCTATGATGGATTCCGAGCCCTTCAAAATTCTTCCTTTGATCATCATAGGCGATCTCAATGTTGACTTAGACAAAAATAATGGGAATTACCCTAACGTTCATCTGCTCAACATCTTAATGGCTAAATTAAATTTGATTGACGGCACAAAAAGAAATAATCCCCTACCATGCATTTCGTGGAAGAGTGGATCTTTATCTTCGCGAATTGACCACGTCTTGGTCTCACCATCCGTGTTCAGACAAATTAAATGGACAAATTATAAGCCTGAGCCATTCTCAGATCACTTCATTTTAGAGGTCGAGATGGATTTTTTCCCTGGTAAAACGTCCTTCAAGGTTCCTAAGTGGATTCTAAAAGAACCCAAATTTAGAGAAAAATTAAGAACAAACTTGGAAGGAAGCTTCAGTCCATCTATGTCTTCGCATCAAACAGTCTCTGTCTTCAATAGAGTGATTCGTTTCTCTACCTTGAACTTCTTACATAAACACAGGAAACAGGAGAGGGAAAGACAAAAGAAGATTGACAGCATACTCAGTGACAGTTCATCTTTTCTCCAGACTTTCACAGCGGAAGTTTTTAATTCATATAGAATTGCGGAAGTGGCAGAGTCGGAGATGGCAAAAAAAGTGGAAGCAGAAAGTGACCCTTTATCAAGGTTGAAAAATCCGTTGATTCAGGGAAAATATTCTGCAAAATCCATATCAAAAATTATTCACAATGATTCTGTATTCACTCGTCCTAATGACATTCTTAACTGCTTTTACTCGCAATTCCAGAAAGTTGTTCATTCCAACTTTACCAACTATCCAAGACAAAGGAAAATTAGAGCGTGCAAAATTTATACCTTGGAAAAAATTAAATCGTACATCAAGAAAAATTCAACGGGAAGAAGGCATCTGGTGTGGATGGTATAATCGGGGAAATTTATACATTATTTCCTGAAGAAACTGCTCCTTTCCTTCTTCGCATTGGAGAATCAATGGAAAGAAAAGGAAGGCTACCGAAATCTATGACAAAAGGCAGGATCGTTCTGATTCCTAAAAAGGGTAACGGGACCGAAATCAATCATTGGAGACCCATCACAGTCCTTAATCAGTCCTATAGGATTTTATCCGGAATCTTAGCGCAAGATATGGAAAAAGAGCTCAATAAAAAAATTGGGAATAGCCAGAAAGGTTTCTTAAGGAATCGCAAAATTTCCGACGTTTCCCGAAATATCCAAACAGTGATAGACTCTGTCAGGTCTAGAGGAAAATATGGAGCTCTGGTGGGAATAGATTTCAAAAAAGCCTTTGATTCTATCTCCCACCAACAGATACTTCGATCGGTGAGGAAATTGCTGCCAAAGGAATTTTTCAACCCTGTTCGTGCTCTTCTGCTAAATGGATCGTCAGTGATAACCTTAGGAGGCCTTGAAAGTAAGCCAATCTTACTAAGGACAAGCTGTAGACAGGGATGTCCGTCTGCACCTCTTCTCTTCATAGCCGCTATTGAAGAACTTGTAGTTGAGTTAAAGCGAAAATATAGCGGATTCGGTGTCCAATTTCATGAATCAAAACATCTTATAGACCTTTACGCGGATGATATTACTCTAACATTAGAAGCCAACTCTGAGGCGCAATTAATAAAAAGAGTTGAAATTATTCTTAAAACTTTCGATAAGTTCAAAGTAAGGTCTGGATTGGAATTGAACCGATCTAAAACTTTCGTCCTCCCTATAGGTTTATGGGATCCTTTGGAGGGTAAGATGGTCCATAATTGCTTCGTGAAAAAGAAGGTTTCGATCTTAGGAATTGACTGGGGTTCCGAGGGCATTCTCGAGAACAATTGGAATAAATTGTCCTGCCTCATCAATAACTGGATCTTAAGTTTTAGACGGTTTAATCTCCAAAAGAGAATTGACCTCTACAATTCTCAAATCGTTCCTGCCGTGTTGTATAAGGCTTCCATCTCTCCTATAATCGCAGAAAAGGCTTTGGTGGAGGAAGATGTTTGGCTCCTCAAACTTTTCCATCGACGTTATCTTCCAACACTAAAAAGACCTAAAAAACAAATTGGAGGAGGTCTCGCTCTTTTATCTCAGATTTTACCAAAAATATATCTTAAAGTTTTTATTGACATCACTAAGAATCCGGATAAGGAATGGAGATGTACTATAACAAACAATGATTTGTATGTTCGTCTACTCTTTGGAACTGATCTTACCAATGCACAAACTGCGAGGCTATCAGAGACTTGGGGTGCCGCGCAACGGATTATTTGGAGATGGGTCCCTAACTTTAAAAGCGACTGCACCGTGGATATCATTCGCAAACACACCAAGAAAAAGTTCTTTTTCAAAAATCTCGATAGTCCATCAGTATTGGAAGAAAAGGCGATAAGTAATAATATTTTAAGTCTTCATCGTACATCGCCCGATTGTCTATTTCGTGATGGACGTTTTCGTTTTCCTTTGGAAAGAGCAGCCCATTTACACACACCCCCCTGTCCATGGCACCTCAAAATGTCTTCTTTAAGCTTTTATGAGGGAGCTGAGTCTATTGCCAACGTCCATATAAAAAAGCTTTCCCTTCCAGGGGAATGGAAATCAAGGATATTAAATTCTCTCTCTGGAATCTACGACGGAAAAAAGTTCACGGCTCAGTTGCAGATATCTGCTGGCTGTTTATCCTTTGATTTCCATTGCTTTAATTGTGGCAAGTTGTACAACGACGTCGAGCACGCTTTTGTTGACTGTCCGCTTGTCATAATATTAAAAAAGTTTCTGACAATCAACGTAAGGGGATTTAAGGTCACCAACTGCAAATATACGAAATCAACAATCCTCTTCGGTCTTCTAAAGAAAAAAGGTCACAATTCCCATAAAAGTCAAGCTATTGAATTTGCTCTGTCAAACTCCAAAGCATACATAGCGAGTTGTTTGACGAAAAAAGAAATAGTAAAACCATCTATTCTTCGATCTGTGATGCTCTCAGCTGCCGCCCGATACACCGCCCTCTCCCTCAAGATCCCCTCCGACACCGAGGACTCATGGGTCCATGCGGGGAACGTCATCAAATTTTATCCATCCAAATCAAAAGAATATTTTAAAATTATGCAAAAAATATTGAAATATTTTAAATAGATACCCGTTTGATATTTTGTTTATTGTTTTACCTCTTGTTTAGATTTTTATTATAAACTATAATGTTTATTTTACTTATATATTATTTTTTATATAATTTTATATAACATCTAAACAATAAAGGAGAAAAAAAAAAAAAATATGGCTATTAGAAGAAAAGGTCGAGAAAATTACGGCCTACAAAAGAAATGGCACAGGAAGAAATGACCTGAAATAAAAAGGAAAATGATGACTCATGGAAAAATGGTCCATATGCATGGATAAGCAAGTATTTGAATGGAAAACAACTAAGTATTGGACAAATAAAATGTCTCATATGAATTGAGTAAATAATTTTATTTTGCATTTAAAGATAGATAATTTCCTTGTTAATGTTCTTTGACAGGGCAATTACTTATTTTGATCATAGGTCATTATTTCCCGTTTCTATCTGGGCAATTTCTTCCTGATCCATTTATTTTTGAGGCATTTCTTCTTAGGCCGTATTTTCCTCAGCCAGTTCTTCCAATATCATGGCTAGTATGTGATCTGCTAATACTACCAATATATCTTTGATCAGGTTTATAGTTTGAAACTATTATCTTATCACTGAAGTTAACACATGATACAATTTTATGAATACATATATCTTACACTACATTATTACCTCCGCCGAAGGAGGTATTGTTTTCACTGGCGTTGGTTTGTTTGTTGGTTTGTCAGCAGGATAACTCAAAAAGTTCGGAACGGATTTGGATGAAACTTTGTGGAGTTGTTGGAAATGCTTAAAAGTAACAAGTGATTAATTTTGGCATCTCTGAGTGCAGAATTAAGATGCAAAACGAGCTAAATACTATAAATATTTCAAGTTAGCCTACTCTGCCAATAGATGTCGCTGGCTGTGAAATCGGGTGCCGGAGCGTCTTCCTCTCGGAATTTACGTCGAGGGGAACCCTCCCCCGTCCCTCTACGCCGCCCCAGTCGTGAAAAATCCGCCTCGGAAGGCTCATAAGGACCCCGTGACGGCGGAGGTTTGCACTCTCTGAGTGTATATATGCCTCTAGTATTGTTATTCAAACGGTACCCACGGTTCTAAATTCGTTGAATGGAACACAAAAATTTTATAATTAAAATGGATTCAATTGGTTCTTTTTGTGTTGTTAAACACATATAAAAAAATTATCCTGCTTTCAAAAAAATATATGTTACACATGTTACTATTGTTTAGCGGCAAATGAAAATATTTTAAAGCGTATATTGAAGTAAGTACTCTCATCAAATATGAGTGTTGGGCTCTTTATAAAAAACATTGGTTCTATGCATTTTTTATGACCAGGGAATTCTTTAGTGCTACGGTTTTTCTCATTCTCATTTCAGCTAAGAATCGAGAAGGAGATTTTTAGTTCAAGAAGAAGAAGAGTGCTTTGGAAAGAATACGTATTTTACATACAAAAAACAATGGATTCAATATGTTGATAAATTGAGTGGGATGACGTCAATTCACTCTCACATTAACGATATGTAGTCTCACCAAATCTTTAGCTTTTAAGGTGGTCTTTCCCCAACATTGAAAAACCTAACAAATACTCCAATATTCAGGGTGTCATTAGATTGCTCTGGCATGAATAATTCTATATAGTATACATATTTTATATTTATTAAATTATGCCAATAAGTATATTTATTCATTAAATTAACTTATTTATATTCTATGATTCAACATTGCATTCATTCCCAAAATTGCACCACTTAAAAAAATGCAGATTCCCCACATGAACAATGAAATCTTTTTTTTTACGTATGCGTTTGAGAAAAACCTGTTTGGAAATAGCTTCATTTTCAACCCTCATTATCCACAGTTGCCTTGATCAGGGAATACTATATCACCTGGAATAGGAATTCCCCTGCTTATGTGTCAAAGTTGAACTATCTTCGTAAAAAATAAAAAGGAAAGGAACAGCAATGGGGAACTCTCTCCTTTTCTCTTTTACGAAGATAGTTAAACTTTGACAATAAGCAGGAGGGGGTTCCTATTCCAGGTTATATAGCATTCCCTGCCTCAATGCTTGGGGATCTGAGGTGGGAAGAAGATGGCAAAACCCACTGCTATTTCAGTCTTACCTAACTTCATATCTTATATACTTTTATCGCTGAATGAAGGGAAAAAAATAGGCAGTTCTTGATACGAGCCCAAAACAACTCAAAGAACGAATTTCCGAGATAAGAAATAGCAAGTCAAAACAAAGAAGCTATAAATTAATGCCTCACTTTGGTCCTTGGAATAATCCCGGGGGGGGGGGGGGGGGGGGGCAGAAAGATAATGAGAGAAAAGAAAGAGAATATAGATATTTTAATACCATAAATCATAACAAATCGATAATGTGACGTCATGTGTGACGTTTCAGTTTTTCTTTCTAATCAGAGGAATCTAAAATTGCGTTCTGTGCATATTGTATTATCTATTATCTTTGCAATAATCTCGTTGGATATAAATAGCGATTAGTTATTACCTGGAGGCAACAAATATTTAATATATACCACAGTTATAATAAGTTTACATCAAAGGTTTTTAAGGGAAAGAGTGATCAACAATAATGTATGAGGCGGAATGACTTGCTTTTTCATATGAAATTTTAAAAAAAAATGTTTAGAAAGGCCGTAAGTATTAAAAAAAGACATTATAAACAAGTTTTGTAGTTTATTTCGATACATATATAAATGATAAATGTTTAGTTTTATTTCTTCAGATATTTTTTAAAATGATATTTTTCATTATTCTTTAATTAATCTTTTTGTTTTCTATTGGAGACATTATTTTGTATATTTCTTAGTATAATAAATACATTTATTAGCAACTAAAAATAATAATATTATTTTTTGTTAAT
>CP045893.1:8674648-8690961 GCA_013387185.1 Caligus rogercresseyi
AATTATATACAGGGTGAGATCGCAATCAGTGACACTTTTCAAAAAAAAATCTCTCTCTCTCCCGTAATAATAAAGATATTCATAAGAAGGAAAAAATTCAGGGAATGTTCATTGAATGTTCAAGATCAATTTAACGAATGAATCCCCCTTGGCATCCACAACCTCCTCCAGGCGGGACCTCACCCTGCTGCAGGCGTTGACCACGGACTCCCTGTCGAAGTTGGCGAACACCTCCGTGATCGAGTTGATGAGGGACTGCTTAGTGCTATGAGGGGACCTGTTAGTGTCCCTCTCAGCCACGCCCCACACAAAAAAGTCCAGAGGATTCAGATCTGGCGAGCTAGGAGGCCAAACTTCCTTGCCCCAGAAGTGCGGGAAATTGTCCTCACACCAATCCTGCACTTCTTGGCCGTGTGGGCTGGTGCACCATCCTGCTGCCAGAGGTAGGGTCTGTCCCCGGCAACCTGGTCCATCCAGGGTTTGACAATGTTCTTCAGAACATCAAGGTACACCTTGGAGTTGACCCTGAGGCCGGCCTCGAACACGTGGGGGGCATGACGTCGCCCTTGTTGCTGATCACCCCGAGCACCATGACCGTCGCAGGAAACTTGGTGGCCATGACGATAGGGACTTCAGAGGGGTCAGAACAAAGCCAACGGTTGTTTTTCTTGTTGACCTTCTGGTCTGGTTGAAGTTCTTCTCATCGGAATAAAAAATGAGCATGTCCTTGTCGGGTGGGTGCTTGAACTTGTTCAGCAGCGCCGCGGCTCTCATCGGCCCTCCTCTCCTTTGTCGCGGCACTCATGAATTGCCCCCTACGAAGTGAATAGGACTTGTAGCGGATGTCTTGCTTCACTATTCCTCCACAAGGAAATCCGAGACAGACAGTTCCCTGGCTATCCCCCTCATGGAACGGCCAGGATCCTTGTCAATAATCTGCTGGATGTTGTCCACAATGTCGTCGTCGTGGGCATCACTGCGGCGTTTCCTCTTTCATTGGTGACGTCGAACTCCTCCTCTTTCCCCCCGTCCTCAACGAACTTGTTGTAGGTCATTCGAAAGTTCCTGACCGTTCCATGGGGAATGTTGTTGAAAGTTGCAATCTCAATATTGGTCCGTCCAGCGCGGGAAGCCGCACACCATGCTCCCTCCGCACGATCTGTTCAGTTCAACAGCATCCTGAGGCCAACTGCAGCTGTTTCAGACAGATAGCCTAGGGGCAGGGGAATAAGCTGATACCAAAAAACGGTTTCTGACACACATACAAGCCGAGTTATACGCATTTTGCCGAGTGTCATTGATTAGCGATCTCACCCATATACAATGTAATTTATCTAGACAAACAAAGTCCTAATATGAACAATCCGCGAAATACAACTTATATCGTATTTCTGATCTATCCATAAAAGTGTCATCTGGAAGTTACGCTTTAAAAATTCCTTGCTTACCGAAATATCATTTGGAAATCAAATTTGGACACATTTAGACCATAATTTCTTTTCTGTTATATTATAATATCCAAAAAGCGGTCTAAAAACACATGTATCAATTATTTAATGATATTCTACAATATTTGGTTTTAAACTATACCCGTTAACACAAGTATTACACACTTAACGATAAAATCCAACTAACTATATAATTTAAAGAATTTTTTAAGATACATTAAATCCAAACTTCTTTTATTATGTATTATGGCTTAAAATATAAATGTGGTTTTAGAGCTCATAAGAAACATGTGATATTATATATATATTCATATATTGCCATACTTATTGGTTTAAAAAAGGCCGGTACTTAAAGAAAATGAAGGACATCAATACTCCAACAAATTATAGAGCATTATCCTCACTAGTGTCATGGTAACATAATGAGTAATTGTAGCAGGTGTGTAGCAGTCATCAATTAATCCGCAAGAGACACGTTGCCACGAAGTAAATAGGCTAATACTTTGCATATGAAACAGTATATTCAAATTATCGTTTAAAAAGACAATAAATATTCATAAAGGAATTATATGAATAAACAGGGATGTTATTTAGTTCCAATACTTCAGTTATTCAGATAAACTGAAACTAATAAAATGTTATAAATAAAATAATGTAGATACGAGAACAAAACCATATGAAGACTCTATTTAATAATAATATTTATAACTAGAGGACTCAAAGAGTGCAAACCTCCGCCGATCCCCACCAAATGAATCACTTGGTCTTTTTGTCATTTGCCAATAGATGTCGCTATGCTGTGCTCTCCTCTTTGAGAGCACAGCACTGCGACATCTATTGGCAGAGTAGGCTAACTTGAAATATTTATTAGTATTAGCTCATTTTGCATCTTAAATAAGCACTCAGAGATGCCAAATTTAATCACTTGTTCCTTTTGGCATTTCCAACAACTCCACAAAGTTTCATCCGAATCCGTTCGCACTTTTTATCCTGTTATCCTGCTGACAAACAAACCAACCAACCAACCAGCAAACCACCGCCAGTGAAAACAATACTTCCTTCAGCGGAGGTAATAAACAGATATATATTTACAAAAACAAATAATGGATAGGAAAGAAGATATAGAATGTCAATTAATTCACATCACAGATCAAAACATTAAGACATTGACTTAAAAAATCACTTTCACGAAAGGGCAAAAAATATGTATTTTCACTCCACCCCAACGTTATATGTACTTTATTTAAACATTTTTCAAAAGTTTAAAAACGTTATGGCCAAGGACGTATAAAAGCCCACTAAGGTCTCTGTATACATCAAATAAAAATAACCGTATATTCCGGACGATAAGTCGAGATTTTGTGGCCTGGAGTAAGACTTATAATTCAGGGCTACTTATGGGTGAAGGGTTTTTTTCAAAAAAAAAAATTCTATTATCTTTGCATTTACACAGGTATTTTCCGGTGACGACTTAGATAAATGACCCCTTGTTCCTTTTTCAAATTTAGGCCTTTACAACAGATGCTCCGGAGCGTCTTATAGTTCAGAAAATAATTTATTTTGGTATCTAAATATAAAAGAAAGGAGTTCATATCAAATGTCTTTAATATCAATGGTACCTTGTTAAAAGCTTTTCAAATATCGCTTAATAATAAAATATTAAATAAGGTTAACATTGAAAATAGTCATAATAAGCCTTAATCCGGTTTAAAAAATTATACATATTATATAAGAATAAAAACATTTGTTTTCATTTGTTAAAGTTATATATTTTATTATATAGATTTATATTTGTAAATATATAAGGCAATCTGGCTCTTGACGAAAGAAAATATTCTGCGGGTCTTTTGGGAACGTCTGTTATTCTTAAAACAACTTCGTCAGCGTGTTATACAACACTATAGAGAGCCATTTGTCACTTTCCCCTCTCCAAGTACTCTAGATCGTTGGATGAAACCTGTGAAAGAAGGAAAGGGCTTTTATCTCCATTGGAAAATATACTTCCAAAAAGGATTTAGAAGATGCAAACTCGTGAATCTCATATTCGATGAAGTTTATTGTGCTCAAAGGATCGAGTTTTCTGGAGGAAAGATTACGGGTGTGGGTGAAAAGGACAAAGTAATCAAAACAGTTCTCTGTGGGATGATATGTTCGCTCGGCAGTTCTTTCTATGGTGTATGCTATATTCAAGAGAGCCTCAACTTGGCTAGTGAAAAGATGAAATATGTAATCAATGCCCTAATCCTAGATCTTAAGGACTGTGGCTTCACGTGGTAGCATGCAATGAATGGTGGCTACGTCAAAAAGAATCCACCCACCGGACCCATCCTCATCCTCTTGGGAAGAAAAGGAAGCTCTTTAGATTTTTTATCCTTCTCACCTATTCAAGTCCATCTATAATAACTGGATGACCTCTGAAATATTTGAACTCCGTCCTTTCTGCGGCCAGGACATAGGAACCCCCAAATTGGACCATGTTAAAGAACTCTACAACATTGAAATTAAAAAGAGAACGAAAATGGCTCGTTTTCTAACAAAAAATTGTCTGGCTCCCACATCATTAGAGAAGATCTCCCTTCAATTATCTCGCTCAGTATTCCATAAAAGTACGATCGCAGGGTTAGAGTGGTACGCGAATCGAGAATACCACATCTTTCATCAGACCATTGGTTTTCTTCGTTTGATCAGAGAATGGTGGAACCTTCTGAATGTCAAAGAACTAAGTGCCTCCGGAAGACTTCGGGATCTTTCAAGAGAGGATATATTCACAAAGGACTCTGAAACTCATCTTTTCTTTTCTCTGCTTTCCTCGAAAGATGGGAAAATATTTTCTCGGACAAGGATAAAAGAAAAAACTCTTGTCACCTCAGACTTTCTACTCTTTACAGCATACATCTAAAGAATTATCTACCTTCGTTCATCATCTCCTCAAGGAATGGAGTTTCAAATCGTTATTACCGGAAAACTACAATCCGATGATATCGAAAAGAGATTTGATTGTCACAGTATGATAGCTGGAATCAACTATTTTATCTCCATCAGGCAACTCCTTCAAGCCGAAAAGGCTCTCCATTTGAGAGCTTTTCTAAAATACACCAGAAGAACTGCCTGTAATTTTTGAAAGAGCCAATCAATAGAAAGTGAAAAAGGACCATGCTTCAAGACAAGAAATCTTCGACGCTCTCTCTCTCTCTCTCTCATACTGAAATCAGATTCGCAAATGACGAAACTGCAATTTTCTACATCGGAGGATTCATCACCAGATCAGTTTCAAAAAAGTTATCTTCTTCTGATTGTTCGTTGAGAAAAATTTGCTGGATATACCGACATTCAATCTTCAGAAGACAAAGGCACTTCTTTTCCTACCACACTTGTGCAAGAGAAAAAGTCTATGACTATTCCATAAGATCTCGCTTTCTATTATATATATATATATATATATATAATATATATATATATATATATATATATATATAATATATATAATATTTATATATATATATATATATATATATATTGTCAGGAAACGACGGGTACTCGGCCGGGTCCTGGCTGTTTTTTGAGTGTGTCTCAGCCCGGTGTCTAAAAATCACCGGGCTGGGACTTTTTTGTAAATATATTTTCTAAAAAAATGTCGTCACATTTTTTGGAAATTATTTTTTAAAAAAACGTCGTCACTTTCAGAATGACGAAGGAACGAAAAACTATACTGAAGTCCCGGCCCGGTTTTGGCCGGCTCGGCTTGAAAACTTAAGTCCCGGCCCGGGTCCCGGCGAAAAAAAGTGTCCTGGTCGTATCCTGATATATATATATATATATATATATATATATATATATATATATATATATATATATATATATATATATATATATATATATGTTAGATTTTAAGCGTGACATGATGACAAAGATTCTATTGAAATAAAATTTCTTATGATGGTTCGAATAATTAATGATAATTAATTCATTTCTTCTTGACTATATGAATGGCATACCTTCAAAAAAAGTGCTTTGCTAGGATCCAAATTTGTTTTATAATTATGAATAAACCAAAAAATACATAATCATCATGATAAGATCAAAAAAGGAGGATAATTATTATGTACTTTCTACAAAAGCTGTTCTTTAGAACCATAAAATATACAGTTGGCCCTCGCTACTTCGCCCCTCGATATCACGCAGTTCTTTTACTACGCGAAGACTGCTTGGCTCCCGTTTTTCACTGCAAATATTCACTGGTTTTTAAGATATTTGAGGTTGAAAACTGGTAAATCTTCGAAAAAGCAAGATGGCGGCCCCCAAAAAAGGTCGGGCCAGGTACATGTATTCAGACGCACGTACGACAACAAGGCAAAATGGCGGTAGGTTTAAACGCCGGGTGATGTCAAATCTCTTTAAATTTCAATATATATCAACATCGCGAGCCTCATATATATCACAGTGCTCGTGTAGTGTATCCGGGCCATCGCGACTTTGCGAGGGACGACTGTATTAATCAATATGCATTCCTAATTACCATCTCAGGGTGTTTTTTGCGTATAAAAGACTAAAATACTTTATTTCCATATATTAACAAGGTATTTATTCAAAGATTAATACGATTAATAAGCACATAATAAATTATAAAATGTTTAAAAGGAAATATGTGCTACTAAGGCATATAATTTTTTTTAGACTAAAATAGTTTCCTGTCAAAGAGAAGCACATTATTATGAATATATATTAAAATTATGTGGTAATGAAATATAACATTTGTAAAAATGTAAATTTAGTTTAATAATAGTTAACATAAAAAAGGCAACAATGCTTATAATTATTATTTTTCTCTAAAAAATAAATATTTTTTAACCTTTAATATATGAGATATACTTCTAAAATATTTTAATTAAGTAATTTTGGATTATAATGTTCATTTTTGTTTTTAACGTACAGACTGTCTTAAGATTGTGTTTTTTTGGTCTCCCACTTTCAAGAGTATCTTATATTTTAACGCTGACTGGATTTTAGCTAATAAATAAACATCTTAACCATTAAAAAAATGTTTTAACTATTAGTCATCTAGATTGTTCTTTTGAGGATCGTTAAGTTAATGAGAGACATAATCAAGTGATTAAGAGTGGCCTCATTTTTCGTCAGTCAGTCACATTTATCTTATTGTTTTACTAATCATCTAAAAATGAGGGCTTGAAGTGTGAGTAGTTTGATTTGTATTTGAACAAAGAGTTTATCTGTTGCGTTAGTATTTATTTTTATAAAAGCAATTATCTGACCTGGATTGACTTAATTTTGTAGAGCTTAAGAAAGGCTACTTGATCTGATAAATTAAATAAATAAGTTTTATGACTAAAAACATTCCTCAGGTAGGGAGAGGAGATAAATGACTAAAAATATTTAAATTGGAAAATGATTGCACCCACTTTGTGTGATGGTGCATTGGGCCATTTAGGAGTTATTTTGTTTTTAGAGTTGATACATATCACCCCACACCAAAAACTAAATTGGTCATGTTTTGAATAAATCATTAAAAACTTTTAGAGAACTCTTTATGAGAATCTGTCACTCTAGGTTGCAAAGTTCTTTATGTATATTAGGAAGATACCGAGTATATTTATTTAGCTAAATCGGACAGCCCCCCAAAAAACGGACCACGGGATCGGCCCAATTATAATACAGATAAAAATGGAAAATATTTATATAAAACAACTGCAGTCATAGGGTCAAAACGGCCATGTGCATAGATATCAAAAAAGAGCAATATATCTAGCTATAATAATTATATTATTCAAGGTACTCGGCCCAGTTATTCAACAACATCAAACATGGCAGAGTTCAAACTCAAGTTCAATATGAGATCTACCGGAAACATTTATAATGGGGACGCCCATGTTCCTCCATCTATAACCTTCCAACCTCCCACAAAACTTGTCGGTACTGCGGAGTGTCATACGCATGGTAAGGTAGCACTTGGAGATGGGGAATGAGAGAGTGACTACAGCCATGGCGTCACTGGAAGTAGGAAAAACAGGTCTACGCACAGTACTACCACGACACTGATGGTGTTTCCTTGAGCACCATCCAGAGGAAGGTAGAAAAGATCTGGAAACAGTTCAGTGAAGACAAAAAGAGCGTGGGCAGGTAGGGAAAAAAACTCACTTGCTCTTACAAATACAAAGAACTGTTACACACAAAATCAGAACTCTTAGATGCATTAATGAATTTTGCACGTGATTTTTGCAATGAATATATGTTAGGAAAAAGAAATACTCTCAAATATGATATCGATTTATTTTCTTTACAAAGTATTTTTTTATCCTAAATTTGAATACATTCAGTGTTATATGTAAAATAATCACCTTACGGCTTTCGTTTTATAAGCTATTTTTATATGTGAGAATCGAAGAGACAAAATAAAAAATAATGCAATTAGCTGACATGTATCAACCATATCGTTAGGAGGCAGTTTGTCATTGCGATTGGAAAGCCTGTATCTCAGATAAGACAGCACTTCGACAGCTACTCATCGTGCTTGTCAGGAGGGTAAAGGTCTTGTTAGGCCAAGTGGATACATCACGGCAGCTTACATATACTACATGTGGAACAAAGTTGTGTCGAACTCTCTGGGAGGATGTCAGGAACATCTCGAAATCAACTTACATAAAAGAGATATATTTATGTTGATATTTTTATTGTCAGTTCTCAATGAATGCCAAAGTAATTGCATAAAGTATATAAATAGATGTATAATCTAAAATTAGTCAATGGTAGAAAAACAAAACTAAAAATATAATAAACAAGCAATCCTAACATTATCTTAAGGAGAAAAATATTTAAAATGTATGCATAAAATCATTTTAAACATTGATATATTCAAAAATTAAATTCAAAATTAACACAATCACCTGAAATACAACGGATGCAAAAATTATTCACGTAGTTCTGTTGGCAGCAAAAGTTCCAGTGCGATTAACTTTTTGCCGCCAATATTTTTGAACTCAATATGGCAAACTCGATGGCTTTTGATCTTGCATATGACAACTTACGTCTCTCGTTTGATCCAAATAAAATATAGGCCCACACATAGGTAATTGTTCATGCACTTCTCCAATCCTCCTACAGTCAAGACAACAATTTGTAGAACCAATAGTATGGGACATTCAACAAAAGCGTGGAGTGTGTCGTTGTAGATCTTACCACAATCCTTACTTCATATTGATATTTTGTTTTATTATTTGTCAGTTAACGTTTTATCTCTGTAACATACATATATTATTAATAGAGTTGTCTTTAGGTAAAACAAATACAATAATTATCCGATATGTCCCAAATGTATATGGACTCAGGACGGCAACTTATGGTTCACAAACTAGATAAGCAAGAGTCTGGAATCTTTCAGCTACTCATTATATATCATAATGCTTATTTATTAGAACACATACTTCCTTTTTGTACAAACCTATAAATAGCTGCTGATAAATGTGAAGTGTCAAGAACCTCAATTATTAAAAGGACTTTGAGTATTACTCAGGTTTTGTGTGGAAATTGGCGTTATATTTATAAATACCTATATTTAGTATTTAAAAAAATATATATTGAGTGATGAGAAGAATTACTTATTTTTAGACATTTTTCCTTCCTCATCAGGGAGTGTTGAACGCGCAGTCTCCTCCATGGACTCCTCTTGAATCAAATAAGCATTTTTTATCTCTCTTCTTCAAAAAAATTAAGTTTCTTTGTATAGCAACAACATGAAAGCGTGCTCAGACAGGTTACTTATTCATAATTTCCAAGCGCCGGTCATAAGTTATACCAAAGTAAGCATATTACTATACCTAGTTTAAACTAACACTTATTAGTAGGCTAAGAGGTTTTTTTGGCCTGGGTAATTGATATATCTTATTGGATTTATCTCGACATCTTACATATTAAATAGTAATAACGTATAAATATAACAAGGCTATAAAAACTCTAACCAAGGGAGCACGAGAATCAGGCATACAGCATGGTAAATATATTGAAAATATAACCATATAAGAAACAAAGTAAATTGGTTGCATTAAAATTTATAATTATTTTCTGTAAGCTAATTTCTTTCTCTTTGTTTTGACAGCTTATTGGAGCTTAACATCACTGCAGCCTGAAGAAAGATAGGCCGATAGATTGTTTTAATTAAAAAAATAATTTCATATAATTTAGAAATATATATTTATTGTAAATCTGTTTCTTTTTAGCCCATAGTTAAAACTAAATGTTTTTTGTTTGAAATCTTAAGATTATAAAACTAACAAATCATACCCTTTACATTCTGATTGGATTTAGCAACCTTAATTTAGCTCTCTACATCATTCTTCATTTGTGACTTTTATGCATATTCTATAGAAGCATTTCTCAACCTCGGGGTTCTGACCTCAATTGGGTCGCGAGAGGATTTCTGAGGGTCATTCGGTAAAAATATGAATGCGTAAAATTAATGTGGTGTCTGACCGGACGTTATAGGACATCACGTGATTCGTCTCAAATAGGATTTTTTTGCCTACTCAAAATGAAATACTATCCTCCGTCAATACACAGCTATCACAATATTTTCTGACCTTTTCATTAACAGGTACAGATGCACCTCTCTCTTTCTCTCTCTGCCTTGCACCTCATCTCATCATTAATCACACCGGGCAATACTTGCTGGAACAATTCTGGCTGTGTGTCGACACAGAATACGCAGGTCTCTCTAACGCCCCTACCAATGTGCTGTTGTCATTTGCATTCACATATCACTGTGAAAAAACCTTTTCCCCGCTGACACACATAAAAAAAGACATAGATCACACGACTCTCAGAGTTGAAAATGATCTTCGTATGGCAGGTTCAAACAGTAAGCCAAAATGGAGCTGCTGTGTTCAAAGGAGCAGCCATCACATTAGTGTTGCAATCTGTGAACTAGCAGATTTTTTTCTAATATGTTTTGTGCAGGTTTTATATTTTGTAGATTGTTGTTTTCTTTCAAAAGAAAAAGTTTGCATTTGCATATATTTAAACCGTGCTGTATTTCCTTCGGTCGGTGTCGTTGACCTAATGATTCTGATGAAAAGTAGCCTCTTGATGCTGCTTATTGTTCCATAAATGTTTAAAAACACAATAGCCCAATTACAAACAAAAGCTGTTGAAGGTGATCATGAGTGCTTGTCTCATTTGTATATCCGACAGTCGTTTTATTGATCTGGTTTTGTTTCATTGCGGGTTTATTTAGGAGGGTCGTATGAAGATTAAATTATGAGGTTGAAATCACTGGATACTATAGGATACTTAGATCGTACATGAGTACATGGGCCAAGAAAAACCTTTGTGAAATTGTTAAAAGTAATACTATAAATAAAATATGAAGTATGAAAAGTGATGTAGCTTATTGTGAATAATTTCTGTGCTATCATATATTTTTCTTTATCACACATTGTGTATATATTTGCAACTATTTGACTTTGGGTGATGAATTCTTTGAAGGTCATTGATACTATTACATGAATGACTTATTTATTATCTAATCCTCAGACTGACGACCCGTGTCAAGAGTTTCAATAATGATTCATCCTTTCTGTGGAAGCGATGCAATTCACTTCGAAATGAATTATATGAAACTTCTTCATGTCATGATGTCAAGTAAATAATGTATCCCTGTTAAAGAGTTACTTATTGCCAGGTAAATTTTCAAATGCCCCAACAAATGATGATGCATTAAAATAAAATCCCTTTAGACAACTTTGTGAACAGACTCAAAATGAGATATACATATTTTATCCGCGAATAAATAGTTTGTAGGTAAAATATGTAGTTGAACATATCAGGGGTGCTTCTGACAGGAGCACCTTTTTTGAATTGTGTATTTGCTTAGACCAGACATGGGCAAACTAAGGCCATCGGACCGTATACGACCCCTTAGACAATTTAATCCGGCCCGCCGAGCTGGTCCAGTAAATATAATAATAACTAGAGGCATATATACACTCAGAGAGTGCAAACCTCCGCCGTCACGGGGTCCTTATGAGCCTTCCGAGGCGGATTTTCACGACTGGGGTGGCGTAGGGGACGGGGGAGGGTTCCCCTCGACGGAAATTTCGAGAGGAAGACGCTCCGGCACCCGATTTCACAGCACAGCGACATCTATTGGCAGAGTAGGCTAACTTGAAATATTCATTAGTAGTTAGCTCATTTTGCATCTTAATTCTGCACTCAGAGATGCCAAAATTTAATCATTTGTTCCTTTTAGCATTTCCAACAACTCCAGAAAGTTTCATCCGAATCCGTTCGGTACTTTTTGAGTTATCCTGCTGACAAACAAACCAACAAACTAACGCCAGTGAAAACAATACCTCCTTAGGCGGAGGTAATAATAATGCGTCATAAATCATTCATTACGTCCTGTCCATACAATATCTTGTTTAACCAATAGATGACGCGCTGACATTTAGGCCGCCCCTTACTCTTTATTTCTCTCTTGAATTTTCTCATTACCATTAGAGCCCTTCGGTAAAAAATTAGTGGACCAAAGAAAAGTGGACAGTCGATGCACTGCTGTGGCCCCTTTTTCAAATTTTATAGCCCATAGTGGCCTGCAAGTCAAAAAGTTTGCCCATCCCTGGCTTAGACAATGGGAAGTCATACGATAAGGGTTTTTTTGACAGCAAGAGTGCAAAATCAAGAGAAAAGGACTTTTCAAAAGGATTTGTAACTCTTACCATAGTAATTGCATGTTAATGTATTGATACTATGTAATTATTGACTATTATTGACTCTTAATAAATGTGTTGACGATCCATTCAATTATGAAAATATAACATAAGAGTAGAACAAAGTGAATATGTATTTTTTTTGTTGTCTTGAACAAAGCACACGACTGACAGTTAATGTAAATAAAGCATATTTGAATATAAAATATCATATCCGCAGAAAAAATTAAAGGCTTGTAAATTCATTTTATGTATATTTCAACGATTTTTTAAATAAAAAGTCCTTCCAATAAAAAGTGTGTACTTTCTAAAATTATAAATAGGCTTCAGAAGCCATTCTTAGCCGGTAAATATGTTCTAAGAATTTTTAAATAACGATAAATATCTTAAATGCAAACAATATGTATAAAAAACGCGACTATAATTTGTATTCTAGAAGGTTGCTTCAAATTTATGTACGAATTGAACTGTTAGGTACTATAATACTGTAAGTACTATAATATGCAAACTCCACAAAGAGTAACAAGTCTTCAATATGGAATATGAGGCATGAGACTCCATTCACGCAGACGAGGGATGGGAAGTCCTATACCAAAGACGAGATATGGGACTTCTTTCAGGAAGGCAAGGGATGGGGAGCCCTCTACTGAAGACGAGGGAAGGAACTCCTTTCACGAAGACGAGGAAAGGAACTCGTATCACAAAGACGAAGGATGGGAAGTCCTATAGCGAAAACGAGGGATGGGGAGCCCTCTAACGAAGATGAGGGAAGGAACTCTTTTCACGAAGACGAGAGACGGGAATATGGTGTCTTTCTGGAAGGGAGGAGACTGACTCGAGGGTGGCCAAGGCATTGTCTATATGTATTGAGACGCCTTTCCATACTCATGTCAGGAGTCAAGAGCGTCCCAATCGCCCAAGGAGGACGGAAGGAGAGAGAGCGCGAGGGATCTCCGACTTGTTTGAAGCCTAGACGAGAATGCTTTCATGGTATCGAAAAAGTGGTGCCCTCATTCCGGCAGAGGGCAAAAATTGAATACACAGATTTTCGACTCTGATCATTGGAGGCTCTCTACCTGGATTATTGTTGTTTGTGACGTCACTCTTCTCTCTCTCTCTTCTGGTTAATGTATATACATATGTATAGGTTGCGTGTTAGTTATGACGAATATAAGTAGAGTCTTGCAAAAAAAGCTCTTTAGCTGTCCCCCAGTGCAGATGGTAATTGAGTCCTATATATATATATATACAGTATTCACCGCATAATCGGGCACCTGATAATCGGGTACCTCGCTTAAATGACATATGCCTCCCAGAAACACTTCCAGTGCACGTCATTTTTACTGGATAATCGAGCGCAAGCCTCTGATAAACGGGACACATTTTTTCAAGTGATCTTTGATTTATACACGAAATGTGTCAGTCACTGAGTGAAATGAGGGGGAGGGGGAGAGAGAAGAAGTAAGCATGATCTCCAAACAAGTGGAGAGCTCTCTAATGAAGAACTGTTGGAAGTGGCACCTTTACCCCGAAGTGAATCTGACATTTTATTTTGTATAATAACTGGCCTAATACATTTAATGTGAGGGATGCAAACAACAAAATGAAAAAAGTTGCCATGATCATGATGTTGGATGCAGTCAAATGTTAATAGGGTGCATTGGATGTCAATCTTTGTCTCACAGTTGTTTTAATATTTTATTCATAATTCTTTTTTAAATAGAACTGATGATGCCGTGAGTGTGTGGCGAGAGCTCATCGCGAAATCGGGCACCCCGCTTAAAGGGGCCGTTATTGCTACTCCCAGCCTGTCCCAATTATGCGGTGAATACTGTAATTTGAAAGACTTTCCTTTAAGTGGCTTAAGAATATATTAATTCGATGGAGTTCACAAGTTGTTTTTTGATACTATTTTTGTAAATGTCAATACTGAGCAATTATAAAACGACTCTGTATCATCCCAGATGTGTCAGAATGTACATAAACGTAGATGATAATAATAGTATTCTGTTTCCCTCGACGATGATGATGATGATGACCTATATTATTATTCTTGTCCTTTAAGCATGATGAGTCATCATCCTTAAGTTTCTTTTTCTTAACAAAAACTGGCTTTTCATGCAAAATGATGGTGACGACGAGGGTCTTCTTACTCCCACGATTATTATTCTTTTGTGAAGTGTTGAATATATCTACATAGGTAGTAGTTAAGGGAAAGTAAGATATATATATATATATATATATAATATATATATATATATAATATATATATATATATATATATATATATTGTCCATGTGAAAAAATTAGCTTCTATTTCATAAGGAAAATGCACCTGACACACTGGTTTTTCAAGGGATGAAAACTTATCTAATCAAGTAATTAATTTGTGAAGAACGACCCTCTTCAATCATGATTATAAATATATTGAAATAAACTTGACTGTCAAAGCAGAAAAAAAATGAAATAAATAAACTCATCTTGAATAAGTTAATTACTCGAATTCTCATACTTACAAAATTCACTAACTATACATATATATGTTATATATATCAGAGCTGGGATTCGGTAGGAAAATCTACCACCAGTTCGATATTCGGTATATACCTTCTACCGATCGATATCGGTATTCGGTAGATTTTATTATATATCTACAGTATCGATCGATATTCGGTACGGTAGAATAGAAAGAGAGATAAATTATTTATGTATCCGCTTTTACTTCTTCATATGCATTTCATATCGGACAGTTTATAACAAAGGACAATTAAATACATCATTTGTTATAATTTATTAGAGATTATTTGAAATTCAATACATACTAATCTTATATATTATATATGAACTTGAATTTTTTAGGACGAAGAAAGCTATAGATTTTTTTATTTACTGTCTCTTATTGTCCGATATTAAATGCACTTTCAGGTACTCTAGTATTCAATGCATAGCATAAGCTTATATTGAATGTCTATTTATGTATCTGCTCTATAATACTATAGGTTTAGTTTTTTTTTTCAAAGTTCAAGTTCTTCACAAAAGGGAGCGCTTGGGCAAAGCGACAGTTGAACGATGTGGCTCTGCTATTGAAAGGAATAAGCTCTCTATATCTTTATGTCTATGTGAATGCTACAAAATTCATACTTTCAAATATACCGTACCAATTGACAATCGGTACGGTATTCGGTAGTTTCTACCGAATATAGTATAATCGGTTTGATATTTGAAATCAACCGTCGGTAGTATCGAATACCGACTTATATTCGGTAGTCGCAGCTCTTATATATATACATATTTATGTATATATATATATACATTTATATATCAGGAAACGATCGGGACTTAATAGATATCGTCGTTCTTCGACATTCTGACATTCTTTTTTTAGAACAGAATCTCCAAAAAAATCTTTTAAAAAATGACGTTTTTTCTAAAAAAAACGTCGTCACTTTATGAATGACAAACGAAACAAAATATTTAAGTCCCGGCCCGGTGTCCAAAAAAACGGGAAACCGTGCCGGGCCGCTCAAAAAAAAACTGGGACCCGGGCCCGACCGTTTCCTGATATACATATATATATATATTAAGTTTGAGATTTTTTAAATTTAAGAGATAGTCATCTATTCTCAAAAACAAACGGGCCGGACCGTTCCTTATATATATATATATCTACGAGAGCTTTTTTAATTAAGGGACAGTTTTTATTCTCAAAGAACAAACTGCAATTGTAGACTCCTCACATGTTTAATTAATCTTAAGAAATTTATTACAAATCTTTTTATTCAAATAACTTTAGTTATGAACAAAATTCTGGATTCTTATCTACGAATACTGAATTAAATACTGTAAACCACGACTAAACTATTTCTGCGAGGACATCGCCTCAATGCAACCATAAAAATAAAAATGCACGGATACAAATGCAATATTTGGACAAATGAAGGACCTTAAAGGACTTTAAAAACATCCGAATTGTTTCAATGTTCCAACAAAAGACACATTTTTTGGGGAATAAATCCGATGCCAGCCGGAATTTTAAATTATCAAATAAAAGATTGTTTTCATTGTTATTAGATACGGGGATTTTTTTAAATAAAAGGTGTGTACATCTTAGACCGAATGGCAAAAGTTGATTATATAAAACATTTAGGAT
>CP045893.1:8691061-8716206 GCA_013387185.1 Caligus rogercresseyi
CGGCAAAAAGTTAATCGCACTGGAACTTTTGCTGCCAACAGAACTACGTTGATAATTTTTGCATCCGTTGTATTTTAGGTGATTGTGTTAATTTTGAATTTAATTTTTGAATATATCAATGTTTAAAATGATTTTATGCATACATTTTAAAATATTTTTCTCCTTAAGATATGTTAGGATTGCTTTGTTTATTATATTTTTAGTTTTGTTTTTCTACCATTGACTAATTTAGATTATACATCTATTTATATACTTTATGCAATTACTTTGGCATTCATTGAGAACTGACAATAAAAATATCAACATAAATATATCTCTTTTATGTAAGTTGATTTCGAGATGTTCCTGACATCCTCCCAGAGAGTTCGACACAAAACTTGTTCCACATGTAGTATATGTAAGCTGCCGTGATGTATCCACTTTGGCCTAACAAGACCTTTACCCTCCTGACAAGCACGATGAGTAGCTGTCGAAGTGCTGTCTTATCTGAGATACAGGCTTTCCAATCGCAATGACAAACTGCCTCCTAACGATATGGTTGATACATGTCAGCTAATTGCATTATTTTTTATTTTGTCTCTTCGATTCTCACATATAAAATAGCTTATAAAACGAAAGCCGTAAGTGATTATTTTACATATAACACTGAATGTATTCAAATTTAGGATACAAAAAATACTTTGCAAAGAAAATAAATCGATATCATATTTGAGAGTATTTCTTCTTTCCTAATATATTATTCAATTGCAAAAATCACGTGCAAAATTCATTAATGCATCTAGAGTTCTGATTTTGTGTGTAACAGTTCTTTGTATTTGTAAGAGCAAGTGAGTTTTTTTCCCTACCTGCCCACGCCTCTTTTGTCTTCACTGAACTGTTTCCAGATCTTTTCTACCTTCCTCTGGAGGCTCAAGGAAACACCATCAGTGTCGTGGTAGTACTGTGCGTAGACCTGTTTTTCCTACTTTCAGTGACGCCATGGCTGTAGTCACTCTCTCATTCCCATCTCCAAGTGCTACCTTACCATGCGTATGACACTCCGCAGTACCGACAAGTTTTGTGGGAGGTTGGAAGGTTATAGATGGAGGAACATGGGCGTCCCCATTATAAATGTTTCCGGTAGATCTCATATGAACTTGAGTTTGAACTCTGCCATGTTTGATGTTGTTGAATAACTGGGCCGAGTACCTTGAATAATATAATTATTATAGCTAGATATATTGCTCTTTTTTGATATCTATGCACATGGCCGTTTTGACCCTATGACTGCAGTTGTTTTTATATAAATATTTTCCTTTTTATCTGTATTATAATTGGGCCGATCCCGGTTTTTTGGGGGCTGTCCGATTTAGCTAAATAAATATACTCGGATCTTCCTAATATACATAAGAACTTTTGCAACCTAGAGTGCAGATTCTCATAATAGAGTTCTCTAAAAGTTTTTAATGATTTATCAAAACATGACCAATTAGTTTTTGTGGGTGTGATATGTATCAACTCTAAAAACAAAACTAGAGGCAATATACACTCAGAGAGTGCAAACCTCCGCCGTCATGATCCTTCCGGCGGATTTTTCACGACTATGGGAGGCGTAGAGGACGGGTGAGGGTTCTAGACGGAATTCGAGAGGAAGACGCTCCCGTCACCCAATTTCACAGCAAAACGACATCTATTGGCAGAGTAGGCTAACTTGCAAATTTAGTAGTATTTAGCATTTGGCGCCTTAATTCTGCACTCAGAGATGCCAAAATTTATCAATTTTTCCTTTTCGCACTCGAACAACTCACAAATTTCATCCAAATCCGTCAGTACTTTTTGAGTTTCCTGCTGACAAACCAAAAAAACCAACAAACTAACAAACCAACAAACTCCTAATGGCCCAATGCACCATCACCAAGTGGGTGCAATCATTTTCCAATTTAAATATTTTTAGTCATTTATCTCCTCTCCCTACCTGAGGAATGTTTTTAGTCATAAAACCTTATTTATTTAATTTATCAGATCAAGTAGCCTTTCTTAAGCTCTACAAATTAAGTCAATCCAGGTCAGATAATTGCTTTTATAAAAATAAATACTACGCAACAGATAACACTCTTGTTCAAATACAAATCAAACTACTCACACTTCAAGCCCTCATTTTAGATGATTAGTAAAACATTAGATAAATGTGACTGACTGACGAAAAATGAGGCCACTCTTAATCACTTGATTATGTCTCTCATTAACTTAACGATCCTCAAAAAACAATCTAGATGACTAATAGTTAAAACATTTTTTTAATGGTTAAGATGTTTATTTATTAGCTAAAATCCAGTCAGCGTTAAAATATAAGAATCTCTCTTGAAAGTGGGAGACCAAAAAAACACAATCTTAAGACAGTCTGTACGTTAAAAACAAAAATGAACATTATAATCCAAAATTACTTAATTAAAATATTTTAGAAGTATATCTCATATATTAAAGTTAAAAATATATTATTTTAGAGAAAAATATAATTATAAGCATTGTTGCCTTTTTTATGTTAACTATTATTAAACTAAATTTACATTTTTACAAATGTTATATTTCATTACCACATAATTTTAATATATATTCATATAATGTGCTTCTCTTTGACAGGAAACTATTTTGTCTAAAAAAAATTATATGCCTTAGTAGCACATATTCCTTTTAAACATTTTATAATTTATTATGTGCTTATTAATCGTATAATCTTTGAAAAATACCTGTTAATATATGGAAATAAAGTATTATAGTCTTTTATACGCAAAAAAAAACACCCTGGATGTAATTAGGAATGATATTGATTAATACAGTCGTCCCTCGCAAAGTCGCGATGGCCCGGATACACTACACGAGCACTGTGATATATATGAGGCTCGCGATGTTGATATATATTGAAATTTAAAGAGATTTGACATCACCCGGCGTTTAAACCTACCGCCATTTCCTTGTTGTCGTACGTGCGTCTGAATACATGTACCTGGCCCGACCTTTTTGGGGGGCCGCCATCTTGCTTTTTCGAAGATTTACCATTTTCAACCTCAAATATCTTAAAAACCAGTGATATTTGCAGTGAAAAACGGGAGCCAAACAGTTTCGCGTAGTAAAAGAACTGCGTGATATCGAGGGGCGAAGTAGCGAGGGCCAACTGAATATTTTATGGTTCTAAAGAACAGCTTTTGTAGAAAGTACATAATAATTATCCTCTTTTTTGATCTTATCATGATGATTTATGTATTTTTTGGTTTATTCATAATTATAAAACAAATTTGGATCCTAGCAAAGCACTTTTTTTTGAAGGTATGCCATTCATATAGTCAAGAAGAAATGAATTAATTATCATTAATTATTCGAATCATCATAAGAAATTTTATTTCAATAGAATCTTTTTCATCATGTCACGCTTAACCCTAACCAGGCCGGGGGGGCGGAATCCGCCCCCCCTCCGGTTTTTCTGGAATTTTCGTGAAAAAAATAATTACGCGCTAAAATTTTATGACTTTTAAGATTGAAGTATTGCGCATCTTTTGATACCATTTTCGAAAAAATCGGACCTACCCCTACGGTGCGGCAGGTCATTTTGCGAACGTCCGCGCGGCAATTTCATTGATTGCATTAATTGGAAATATGCATAAATACCGACTAATTTGCATAATTAATTACTGTATGCAAATTAATTTTACCTGTTCTGTGACATGTATGATATATCAGTATGATACTATGATGTAATAATGCTAAAGATTGATGCTAGTGGCATTAATTTCTGTTATGTGTATGAAAGATCACATTTTGATGCAAATTTGCATATTTGAATAAATTAACATGCATAATTAAAAACCCTTTGTTCTATGGTGATGAAATTTGTGTGGTTGTACATTAGTGGGAGACCTAGTTGTGTGCCAAATTTCACAAATTTTCGTCGCTCCGTTGCCGAGATCTGAGGGGGGGTGGAATCCACCCCCCCCGGGCTATAGAGGAGCCAAAATAAACCGGCCTGGTTAGTGTTAATCTACAATATTATATATATATATATTTATTTATATATATATATATTATATATATATTTATATATATATATATATATATAAATATATATATATATATATCAGGATACGACCAGGACACTTTTTTTCGCCGGGACCCGGGCCGGGACTTAAGTTTTCAAGCCGAGCCGGGCCAAAACCGGGCCGGGACTTCAGTATAGTTTCGTTCCTTCGTCATTCTGAAAGTGACGACGTTTTTTTAAAAAATAATTTCCAAAAAATGTGACGACATTTTTTTAGAAAATATATTTACAAAAAAGTCCCAGCCCGGTGATTTTAGACACCGGGCTGAGACACACTCAAAAAACAGCCAGGACCCGGCCGAGTACCCGTCGTTTCCTGACATATATATATATAATATATATAACATATATATATATATGATATATATATATATATATATATATATATATATATATATATATATATATATATATATATATATATATATATATATAATAGAAAGCGAGATCTTATGGAATAGTCATAGACTTTTTCTCTTGCACAAGTGTGGTAGGAAAAGAAGTGCCTTTGTCTTCTGAAGATTGAATGTCGGTTATATCCAGCAAATTTTTCTCAACGAACAATCAGAAGAAGATAACTTTTTTGAAACTGATCTGGTGATGAATCCTCCGATGTAGAAAATTGCAGTTTCGTCATTTGCGAATCTGATTTCAGTATGAGAGAGAGAGAGCGTCGAAGATTTCTTGTCTTGAAGCATGGTCCTTTTTCACTTCTTATTGATTGGCTCTTTCAAAAATTACAGGCAGTTCTTCTGGTGTATTTTGGAAAAGCTCTCAAATGGAGAGCCTTTTCGGCTTGAAGGAGTTGCCTGATGGAGATAAAATAGTTGATTCCAGCTATCATACTGTGACAATCAAATCTCTTTTCGATATCATCGGATTGTAGTTTTCCGGTAATAACGATTTGAAACTCCATTCCTTGAGGAGATGATGAACGAAGGTAGATAATTCTTTAGATGTATGCTGTAAAGAGTAGAAAGTCTGAGGTGACAAAGAGTTTTTTCTTTTATCCTTGTCCGAGAAAATATTTTCCCATCTTTCGAGGAAAGCAGAGAAAAGAAAAGATGAGTTTCAGAGTCCTTTGTGAATATATCCTCTCTTGAAAGATCCCGAAGTCTTCCGGAGGCACTTAGTTCTTTGACATTCAGAAGGTTCCACCATTCTCTGATCAAACGAAGAAAACCAATGGTCTGATGAAAGATGTGGTATTCTCGATTCGCGTACCACTCTAACCCTGCGATCGTACTTTTATGGAATACTGAGCGAGATAATTGAAGGGAGATCTTCTCTAATGATGTGGGAGCCAGACAATTTTTTGTTAGAAAACGAGCCATTTTCGTTCTCTTTTTAATTTCAATGTTGTAGAGTTCTTTAACATGGTCCAATTTGGGGGTTCCTATGTCCTGGCCGCAGAAAGGACGGAGTTCAATATTTCAGAGGTCATCCAGTTATTATAGATGGACTTGAATAGGTGAGAAGGATAAAAAATCTAAAGAGCTTCCTTTTCTTCCCAAGAGGATGAGGATGGGTCCGGTGGGTGGATTCTTTTTGACGTAGCCACCATTCATTGCATGCTACCACGTTGAAGCCACAGTCCTTAAGATCTAGGATTAGGGCATTGATTACATATTTCATCTTTTCACTAGCCAAGTTGAGGCTCTCTTGAATATAGCATACACCATAGAAAGAACTGCCGAGCGAACATATCATCCCACAGAGAACTGTTTTGATTACTTTGTCCTTTTCACCCACACCCGTAATCTTCCTCCAGAAAACTCGATCCTTTGAGCACAATAAACTTCATCGAATATGAGAATGGCACTGCATTCACGAGTTTGCATCTTCTAAATCCTTTTTTGGAAGTATATTTTCCAATGGAGATAAAAAGCCCTTTCCTTCTTTCACAGGTTTCATCCAACGATCTAGAGTACTTGGAGAGGGGAAAGTGACAAATGGCTCTCTATAGTGTTGTATAACACGCTGACGAAGTTGTTTTAAGAATAACAGACGTTCCCAAAAGACCCGCAGAATATTTTCGTTCGTCAAGAGCCAGATTGCCTTATATATTTACAAATATAAATCTATATAATAAAATATATAACTTTAACAAATGAAAACAAATGTTTTTATTCTTATATAATATGTATAATTTTTTTAAACCGGATTAAGGCTTAATTATGACTATTTTCAATGTTAACCTTATTTTAATATTTTATTATTAAGCGATATTTGAAAAGCTTTTAACAAGGTACCATTGATATTAAAGACATTTTGATATGAACTCCTTTCTTTTATATTAGATACCAAAAATAAATATTTTCTGAACTATAAGACGCTCCGGAGCATCTGTTGTAAAGGCCTAAATTTGAAAAAGGAACAAGGGGTCATTTATCTAAGTCGTCACCGGAAAATACCTGTGTAAATGCAAAGATAATAGAATATTTTTTTTTGAAAAAAAAACCTTCACCCATAAGTAGCCTGAATTATAAGTCTTACTCCAGGCCACAAAATCTCGACTTATCGTCGGAATATACGGTTATTTTTATTGATGTATACAGAGACCTTAGTGGGCTTTTATACGTCCTTGGCCATAACGTTTTTAACTTTTGAAAAATGTTTAAATAAAGTACATATAACGTGGGGGTGGAGTGGAAATACATATTTTTTGCCCTTTCGTGAAAGTGATTTTTTAAGTCAAGTCTTAATGTTTTGATCTGTGATGTGAATTAATTGACATTCTATATCTTCTTTCCTATCCATTATTTGTTTTTGTAAATATTATCTGTTTATTACTCGCTGAAGGAAGTATTGTTTTCACTGGCGTTGGTTTGCTGGTTGGTTGGTTGGTTTGTTTGTCAGCAGGATAACAGGATAAAAAGTGCGGAACGGATTCGGATGAAACTTTGTGGAGTTGTTGGAAATGCCAAAAGGAACAAGTGATTAAATTTTGGCATCTCTGAGTGCTTATTTAAGATGCAAAATGAGCTAAATACTAATAAATATTCAAGTTAGCCTACTCTGCCAATAGATGTCGCAGTGCTGTGCTCTCAAAGAGGAGAGCACAGCATAGCGACATCTATTGGCAAATGACAAAAAGACCAAGTGATTCATTTGGTGGGGATCGGCGGAGGTTTGCACTCTTTGAGTCCTCTAGTTATAAATATTATTATAAATAGAGTCTTCATATGGTTTTGTTCTCGTATCTACATTATTTTATTTATACATTTTATTAGTTTCATTTATCTGAATAACTGAAGTAATTGGAACTAAAAAGATAACATCATCCTGTTTTATTCAATATATTCCTTTATGAATATTTATTGTCTTTTTAAACGATAATTTGAATATACTGTTTCATATGCAAAGTAGTAGCCTATTTACTTCGTGGCAACGTGTCTCTTGCGGCATTAATTGATGACTGCTACACACCTGCTACAATTACTCATTATGTTACCATGACACTAGTGAGGATAATGCTCTATAATTTGTATGGAGTATTGATGTCCTTCATTTCTTTGAAGTACCGGCCCTTTTTTACCAATAAGTATGGCAATATATTAATATATATATAATATCACATGTTTCTTATGAGCTCTAAAACCACCATTTATATTTTAAGCCATAATACATAATAAAAGAAGTTTGGATTTATAATGTATCTTAAAAATTCTTTAAATTATAATATTTAGTTGGATTTTATCGTTAAAGTGTGTAATTACTTGTGTTAACGGTATAGTTTAAACCAAATATTGTTAGAATATCATTAAATAATTGATACATGTGTTTTTAGACCGCTTTTTGGATATTATAATATTACAGAAAAAGAAATTATGGTCCTAATGTGTCCAAATTTGATGATTTCCAAATGATATTTCGGTAAGCAAGGAATTTTTAAGCGTAACTTCCAGATGACACTTTTATGGATAGATAAGAAATACGATATAAAGTTGTATTTCGCGGATTGTTCATATTAGGACTTTGTTTGTCTAGATAAATTACATTGTATATATATATATAATTATAATAAAAAATATATAAATCATATAATTAATATAATTTATATACAGTTTCTTGAGTAAGAACACTAAAGATCCAATGCCTCTTATAAGAATTCAATAAAATCTACTACTTCGTAGATTTTATATACGTATAGCTAATAGCCTGTAAGCACAGTTATAGAAATATCGGATATTTAATATCGAAATTTCAAATATTTAAAATATCCTCCAAATGTTACACAAAGTAAACTTTATGAATGATCCTTCACATTTGTTCCAAAGGCAATATTGACTGAGGTCCCTATTGTATCGGAAAAGTGTCTCTAGAATTAATCTTTAGAGCCCTATTTGAAATGTTTATCCAAATATGCAATATTTATTTTATGGTTAAACAATATCTTACCTTTTTTATCCAACTTAAGATGCGTTTTGAAAGAACTACCGTAAGACTATTTAATTCAACGGTATTTCAAATGCTTCGTCCAAAAATTTATTTAGGTTCTTAATATTTATTTAGTTCGAATATATATATTTATATAATTAATATTTATTTGTATATATATATATATAGTATATATATTTATTTATTCAACGGTATTTCAAATACTTCGTCGAAAATGACTTAAGTTTATTTAGGTTTGAATATATATATATATATATATTTAGGTGATTTGTATATATTTAAGTTTGAATATATATATATATATACATATTTCCGTGAATGTATATAGTTTGTTTATTTAAAAAAATCACCATCTAAAGTTTTTACTACGATTAAAAAAAACAGTCTAGTTTTGAATTAAATGAAACCTATTTATTCCTAATCATATTATTGTTTTTTAATATCAATTAATTTGAACTTTGTTTTATGAAGTGGTTGTACTTTTATGTGAGCGTTTAATGTTTTGTATTGACTTTATTTAGTGTATAAATTTTAAACTATAATGTTTATTGATATATATATATTGTATATATGCATTTACACTAGATTTCAATAAAGTCTTAAAGGATGAAAAAAATATGGTTTGTATTGCGCTTACTGCATGTAATTATTTTAAAAAATAACAAATGCTGTACATTTTTTTTACGAAATGTCACTCAACTTATTTAAATTTATACTATCATAATCTCATTATAAATAGTACGTCTAATAAAGTATCTATTTTCAAATGGTTACCTTTTATGTAGGTTGTTCCTAAATCTGTATACAAGATATATATAAAACTAGAGGCATATATACACTCAGAGAGTGCAAACCTCCGCCGTCACGGGGTCCTTATGAGCCTTCCAAGGCGGATTTTTCACGACTGGGGCGGCGTAGAGGGACGGGGGAGGGTTCCCCTCGACGTAAATTCCGAGAGGAAGACGCTCCGGCACCCGATTTCACAGCACAGCGACATCTATTGGCAGAGTAGGCTAACTTGAAATATTATTAGTATTTAGCTCGTCTTGCATCTTAATTCTGCACTCAGAGATGCCAAATTTAATCACTTGTTACTTTTGGCATTTCCAACAACTCCACAAAGTTTCATCCAAATCCGTTCCGTACTTTTTGAGTTATCTGCTGACAAACCAACAAACAAACAAACCAACAAACACGCCAGTGAAAACAATACCTCCTTCGGCGGAGGGTAATAACAACTTAATAGCTTCCTGTCAGAGCGGAACGTTTGTATACATCAAAGAATCATTATAGCCTTTATTATCCTTGCATAAGTGCATGAATCCAAAACTATCAATTATCTCATATATATCTATATATATATATATATATATATATATAGGAAATCTTACTTTCTCTCATATAAAAAAAGTACCTATGGTTATGATTCAAAAAATAAATCATATTGCAAGAGATTTTTTATTTTGTATAGTAATCTTGTCAAGAAATATATATAATTCAGTGTGTGTGTGTAGAGAAACTCTTCAAATAGTTTGTAAATGACGCCTAATAAATGGTGTTAAGGTAATTGCCTGCTGGAAAAAGGCCAAGAGGATAATTTTCCGCTGAAAAAAATGCCTGGAGGAAAATGCGTAATGCTTCATAAAATCGCAGGAACTTTCTGCATATGGGCTCCAGTTCCGCCCGTACCCCACTGGTGATGATGCCCTAGCGCAAGGACATGATCCACCGATTGAAACTATAGCATATTGGTTTTTCAAACACACATCCAATTGGTCCTAGAGTTACGACGATTACAACTATAACATAAAGACTTTCAAATCAGCCGCCGATTACATAGTTGTAATCGGCATTATGATAATCAATTATCAATTTTATGGATAAAATAATTTTATTCCGTTACTGTAAAGAAGAATACAGTGCAAAAAAGTACGCTAAAAATATACAGATAACAAATAAATCAAATCTGGACAGTTACGTAATACAAACATCAATGAACATTATAGTTCAAAATTACCGTCCAGATAAAAAATTATATTTATAAAACAACAATTGATAAAACTAATTTGTATTCAATATAAAACGGCGATGCATTCTTAAAATCCTTCTGACGTCGCTCCAATAGAGTTTTGAACTGTTAGGATAAAATTAATGAGGTCTCCAGCCCATTTCTATGTTGACGCCCCCAAATCAGGAATTTTGACCTCAAAAGCAGAGTGGCAATTACTTTAAAGTTGTAATAATCTTTTACTGAGAGCCAAGTGGCTGTGGACTTGAAACCTCAATTAACTTTAGTCGTAATTGGTGAAATCCGAGGGCCTATTGGAGGCTGGTTGGAAATATCGCTATGCAATAGGTGAGATAGGTGGAACCCTATTTTGTTCCATTCTACAAGTATCAATGTCGGGGGCGCAAGTTCGAATCTCGGAAGGGGATGGTCATTTTTGGTCTACCTCAATGATAAGATCGTAGGTTGGATAGACTAATTTTAATGCTATAATGTTTATTTATATCGTGTAGGATGCAATTCTATCGAATCAAATAGGCAAAAAAATTATACAGATTTATCAGCTTTATTTCTTATATAGTTTTACCCTTCCTTACTAACGACCCCACAAAACTTTGTACGAATATCAGTTACTGGATTGAATTATAAGTATGTAGACCTTGGTTAAAATCTATATCTCAACTGACACTTTTAAGTAGTACCCATCACGCTTCAAGAAATCCATTAATCAGAGAAAGGGAATTTATTTTTCCTTCATAAAAATACAAAATGATTAATAACTTTGACACTTTACATATTTAATCATAGGGAAGTCTAACTTTCAATTGAATGTATCAATATAAAATGATTAGCTTTATTATGTCTATCAAAAATACCGCATATTTTTTTGAGAACCCCGCTTTTTTTATCTTTGATGTTAGAAGCTTACCTGACTCATGAATAATTCCTCTGTCATGACATCATGATTTGACGATGCATATATGTATAATGAGTCAGAAGACGAGGGATACGGCGTAAAAAAACGTGTAAGTAACGTGTAAGTCAACTACAATAGATTATAACAAAAACAGGGCCCGGCTCGTTAAAACGGCTTGTAAGACCTCAAAAAATATATTCTAGAAGGTAAAAAAATCCTTTTTTATCAAATTATATTTAATATTTTTTTGGTTAAGTCAATATATAATCATAAAAAATACTTTGACGCCATCATCACAGATATTTTCTTATTGAAAATCATCCTTTATGCAGTCTCACGTTGTACAACTTTTGTAATAATAATGCTAATTAAAATATGAGCATTGAAATATTAGAATATAATAGAACATTGAAATATATAGTTTTATCTACTGAATGCATTTAGTATAATTTATGTCTCATATTATTATAACATCAAGACTTATATATATATATATAATAAATGTTGCTATGGCCTGAAAAATGCCTTTTTGTGGAAATCGTGTAAGATGATATCAACCACCGAGTCTTCTAAGAGCGTCATAAAACGCTTCTATAGAATTATATATCAAAATATAGGATTCCCTGTCTTTTTGTTTGTTATTTGTGATATCCGAATAAAATAACAACAATAATGTAAAAATGAACCCTTTACAAGATAAATTTTCTTCGCTTCACGGAATCCTTCTTAAGAGTTTATGGAAAAATATATGAAGAATTATATCTTAAGGAGTAACTTTTTCACACAGAGACAAGGCCCTCCTCAAAGAATAGTTTTTAGTTTTCAATGCCACTGTGATTGCACGGATACGATGATAATAATACCAGGAGTTCCTCATGATTGAAGTTTCCTTTTCTGTTATATTGACCTAAATTGTAGCTGCACGTACAATATCAATAATCGAACTAAGAAAGGATAGAAAACAAAAACAACAACAACAATACAGTTGGAAGCCATATTTGTAGTAATATATGTAAATACTCTTAAAATCAGAGTATTTTAAGGGAGAGAGAGACACTCAGGCACAACTAAATAGCAGAAAAGGTTGACTGCAATATTTATCGATTTGAGATAATTTGAAGAGCTACAAATAGGAATCTAAACGTATTTAAACCATAGAGATATAAAGAGCTTATTGGACTCGTCAGAGAAAAACGTCATTGTGTCAAGAATATAGCTGAACGATGTGTGGATTCAAAAAATATCACGTCGGGGTCACCAATGTGGATTCAATGTTTATTTATCTCTTTGTGACATCATACAAACATATATAAACTAAAGGTTGGGTGAGGTCTACATGGAATGTTCCGTGACGCCACAGATGTTTCTTGCTATTGGAGGGAAGAGAAATATGTCATTGTGTTATGTTTATATCTCTATGATCAGCTTACGATGACGTAGTACCAATTACTTTGTCTATAGTGGACACACAGAATACAGCTGACTGACGATGTTTCTCTGCTATTGAAGGGAATCAGCTGCTCTCTATATCTGTATATCTCTATGATTGAAACGATTATTATTATTTCATCCCCATTTTCTTCACTGGAAATCGTGGTTCCCAATTAAAAAGACTGTTCTCTCTCAGTTTGGAATCAAAGCCCTTCATTTGCTATTGGCTATAGAAATAGAAAAATCATATATTTGTTCTTCAATGGATTCACACCATGAGTCGATTATGAGGAAGTTTTGAATTCTACTTTCATAACCTTGAAATAATATAAAAATATAATCTCGTTGTTTATGGGTGTCCGTCTCTATATAACTGATGCGAAAAATTGCATTGTCATATTTAGAGATGGGAATAAGCAAAAAAAAACTGGTCACCCTCGTTACAAGGTGTAGAACCGGGCCTATGTAAACCCAGGGGGGGCAGAACTCATGTAAACAAAGAGGGAAATTTCCAATAATAAAAATCAAAAAACAATGTAACGTCATCACTTAGACGATTTGCCTGTATATCTAATACCCATAGAGATATAAAGATATATCTTTATATCTCTATGCTAATACCTACACCATCTAAAAAAAATAACAATAATAAATATAATATGGTGGACTAATATCGATGAAACCTCACAACCTCCTATATAATTTCATATAAAAAATAAGATTTTATGACTCTGTGTAACTATATTCACATGATTTTTAGCAAAAAAAATAAATTGGTTTAATAATATGTTATTTGTATTAGATTTTCAATTTTCAGGCCGAAACTCAGCCAATTTATTAACATCTGAAAAGGTTTGATTATTTATATTTTTCACTATTCCATAAAAGTAGTAGTCCTTCTATCAAACAGACAGAAAGATAATGAGAGAAAGGAAAGAGAATATAGATATTTTTATGCCATAAATCATAACAAATCGATAATGTAACGTCATGTGTGACGTTTCAGTTTTTCTTTTCTAATCAGAGGAATCTAAACATTGCGTTCGGTGCATCTTGTATTATCTATTATCTTTGATGTAAACCAATATCCCCTTTACATAATAAATAAATACAATTATATTGATATATCTTTTATTTATAAAATTCGGACTGAAAAATCTATAGACTTATATAATCATCAAATGAATAACGTAAATATTTAAATGTACATTACATACCTCAGGTGTCACGAATATTTAAATTATTACGACATTGCAACAAACATGAATTACGACTTTTTCTAAATGAAATACTTTATATAATATTCATAAACCATCAAACAAAGATATATTTCTATGCATTTATATATTATCATCGGTGGCATATCTATCTTAAATTAATACAAATTGCTGCGATACAACATATTTTGGGGGGAAATAGTTGGATACTCAATTAGTGCCGATAGTGAAACGAATATATTATTTTACAAAGACGTTTCGAGGGATTTCGGTCATCATGTTAATAACATAAAGGTGCATATGACTTTCAGTTTTGATTCATCTATAAAAATGTTATGGACGCCTGCTGGGATGGGACTTTGATGTTTGATATGAATACATTATATGTGACTCTGTAAATATATTCATACCTATATATGATAAATGTTCCATAAGTCATTTTTTTGCCAATATTCTTTGATTTAATTGGATGTAGATATAATAAAGTGTGTGTTTCCTAGAAAATCGTACTTATTTTTAGGGGAAATTATAAGAACTTTTCATACAAAACGTTATCAAGATCAAAACAGAAAGAATCCAAAAAGTAGGATATTGTGACGATGTTTTGGAGACATCAATTTGTCATGTGTCACGACTTAATTATGATATTATTTATATTGCATTGCCAGAGTTCTTTTCCATCCTTGAAGAATATGATGCTATTATATCAGGTTTGAACTATTCCCTACTTTTTTGGTCATAATCCAAAACTCCTGGGATTACTTATTACTTAACCAACCGAACAATATAATATTTTGACATCCAAAACAATGCTTTTTCAGTTGTCCTCAGCCTGTATTAAGTGTGTAAATAAAGTTAGGTATTGCGTTAGTAGTAGAAGAAGTGCAAATATCATTTTTAAACATACTATTAGTATTATTAATAGTGTAATAATGTCTAAAATTCTGTTTATTTAATTGTGATTCTAATGGTGGACTCTTTATTAATGTTTTATTGATTGATAATAATTACAGTCGTTTCATTCAGAAAAATAGGTAAATGTATGGATCATAGACGCCTCTCAAACAACGGTTACAACTTATGATGAATAGATCGATCAAGTCCTGCCACAGTATAATCCCTTTGATTTATTATCCTAAAATGTGTCATGATAATCCTAAGTGAGTCCATTTTTAACATACTTGCTTGAGTCCCAATATATTCAGCATGAATTCAATCAATCGAATATACAGAAATGTCAATACAAACAAACTTAAACATTGTGGTTTTAGTTAAGAAATTAACAGAAAATAATAAATATAACGATAATTATTATTGTGTATCCTTAAAAACTATTTGAGTCCAATAAATAATCCATGACTCATGATGCTTTCTCCAGTCCATTCATTTGATTAATACTCTGGAGCCGCCAGTAGGAAGAATGAGAGCAATAAAGCTCCATATACAATAAATTCATTCCGTCCAACGCTTCGGTTCTCCGCTCCACTTTGAATGCTTGGCTCCGATAGCTCTCCTAGGATAGTAAAAATATATAAATTACTATGTTTATTAAAAAAAGTAAAGATAACAAAATACTATTTAATTCAAGGGGCTTTATTTTTTCAAATCTCATATTTTCCAATTTATTAGGCAATTTATAAGATATATTTTTTTGTTTAAGATGTTTATTATTAGCTAAAATCCATACAGTGTACAAAATAAGAATACACTAGAAAGTAGGAGATAAAAAACACAATCTTAACACCGTATCGTTAAGAACAAAACATAAATGAACATTATAATTCAAAATAACTGTCTAAACCATAATATAAAATGACTAATTAAAAAGTATTTCTTATTCAATACAAAACGTTGAGTTTGTCTTATTGTGGATTTGATGAGGTATTCGAGAGAATTTGAAGAAATAAACTTTATCAAATCTCCGGCCCATGTCCATGGCGTCACAGATGAATTGGGAATTTTTATTAAGCAATTTTATAATATTTCATTTATATATAAAAATGCATTTTTGGTTTTTCATAATGTCCCAAAGGGATCGGGCAATGAATGCTGCTGTCCTCTTGTTAATGAATGAGGCTTTATAAAGTGAATATTTGGAGACATACAATTTTAAACTATAGTATAATAAAGGTTTTAAAGAGACATGATGGACATTTTATCAAATATATATTATTTTCTTTAAATAGCAAGAAATTGCTGCTTTCAACCATAGAGATATAAAGATATAGAGTGCTGATTCCCTTCAATAGCCGAAAAAACAGCGTTCTATTGATTCTGTGTGTCCACTATAAACAAAGTAATTGATACTAGGTCATCGTAAGCTGATCATAGAGATATAAACATAACACAATGACGTATTTCTCTTCCCTCCAAGAGCAGAGAAACATCGTTCAGCTATATTCTTGACACAATGACGTATTTCTCTGACGAGTCCAATAAGCTCTCTATATATTTATATCTCTATACTCTCAACCTAGTAAGAGAAGATATCATAACAAATAAATAAAAAATAAATAGTTGGTTGCTATTCAAATTAAGAAGTGAGATTTTATCAACATTAAATAGTGAACGTCTCTTTATCTCGGATCCTTGATGGAGTTCTTAAAATTTACTTATTTCATTTTTTTGGCCAAATTTTCATTTTTTCAACAAATAAAATTTGTATATAAAACGATATATATAACAGATGCTAATATGTAAACAAATACAACATATAAACATTATAGTTCATAATTTTAGTATCTTAAGTGAACATACTCATTAACTTCTTCAAAAGTAGTAATAATAATTAAAACTATTAAAACATAAATACAAAAAATGAGGTGTATAAGACTATTCAAATTTTTAAAATATTAAACTGTTAAGATTTGAAATAAAAATACGTCTTAGACAAATCCATAGTGAGTTAAATATTTATTAACAGGTTACTTTAAAAACTAAATTCTTAGTGCACTAAATGATTTGTTTAACAATTTTTTTCTTTAAATTTAGGGGTTCTTCAATGTAACATCAAAGTGTTCCATTAAGTCATCCGTCAAGGACCTTTGGCTTATCCACGAGAGATTTTGTCTGAATTTAAAATGTCGTCATGCATACAGCATAATGAATTATATCTTGGGAGCCATTACCAGCTTTACAAATCCAAGTCAATCATATACCGAAGGAGAAAGTTAATTATTAATTAATTATTATAATATATTATTAATTATTGTTTATTCTTCTTCTTTATTTAAAAAAATTCCTTTTGATCTTGAAAATATACTATTTAAACTAAAAATTGTCGTTTAAAAAAAAATATATTTTTCTATAAAACAATGATATTTCAATTACTTCAATGGTTATAACTAAAAAATATATGCGAAAATAATTAATTTTCATTGCTAATCCAGTTATTTTTACTCTACTTACATAATTATCTCAGTATTTTTACAGGCTACAAACTTTTTGAGGATGGATACGTAAGGGAAATCCACAAAAAAGTGTAATACAGTGTTGCATAGTATTCCATAATTACACAAAAACACTGCAGAAAATATTTATTTATCCCTCATTTGGATGCTTTATGATTTTATTGCCAGATCTATTAGATGTTATGTACATGCATATTGTCTTTGAGTTTTTAACACGGATTTTTATTTTTATTGCCGGAAGATTTTCTTACTCAATATGTTAATCATTTGAAAAAAATAATATATAATTTTAAACTAAAATGTTTATTTATGTTCTGTATTTTTTAATACAATTTTACTATTTTATATTCAGCTTCATGTTTATTGTTCTTATATATACATTCATGCTGACGAAAAAATAAAAATATAAATCTGTAACACCATAAATTAAAATTTATTCTCATACAAGTTTTAATCAAAAGATTGCGGTTCCTATGAAATTGTCTGATAGTATGTTGAACAAGGTAAATATATATTGTTAAATAAATGAAGCATGAAGGACAACTTTTCAATTCAATTTTAATCAACTATGCAAATAAATAACCTTCAACCACATTGTTTAAAACGGAAAAAGTCAGGTTTCAACCTATCCATTTGATAATATATTGCTATACACACACACACACATATATATATATATATATATATATATATATATATATATATATATATATATATATATATATATATATATATATATATATATATATATATATATCAGGAAACGACCGGGACACCTTTTTTCGCCGGGACCCGGGCCGGGCCAAAACCGGGCCGGGACTTAATATATATTTTCGTTCCTTCGACATTCTAAAGTGACAACTTCTTTTTTAGAAAAGAATTTCCAAAAAAATAAGTGACGACGCTTTTTTTAGAACAGACTTTCCAAAAAAAGTGCCGACGTTTTTTTTACAAAAGAATCTCCAAAAAAAAGTGACGACATTTTTTTAAAGAAAAGAATCTTCAAAAAAACACGGAGAACGTTTTTTTTAGAAAATAATTTCCAAAAAAAAAACAATTCTCACAAAATGTTTCCAAAAATTCCTTGCTAAAAAAACGTCCTCACTTTTTTTGGGAAATTATTTTCTAAAAAAAATTATGAATGACCTGGTCGTTTCCTGATATATATATATATTTATATATAATATATAACTTTAGTATTATTACATATATTTTTTAAGTAATTATGGATTAAAAAGACGTTTATGTTGTTGGACTTGGTTATTAATGACACATCCGAACATTAAACCGAGTGTGCTGCTCATCATAATGTGTACAGCCCATTCATCATACCATTGATGACGTGAAGTCGAACCATAGCCTTGTGAAGATTTGCTGGCTGGCACGTATAGTTGCCTTCGTCACTCTTTACGGCGCGTGTGATCGTAAAGGAGCTGATGATGGTGTCCCGTGACTTTTTCTCTAGCACAGGGCTGCGCCGACTATTCGAGACAATCATTTGACCATCATGGTACCTATTGAAGGAAAAAAGAGATTCAATATAGATAATATTTTATTATAAATTGAATATTTTTGTTATACGATCGTCTAATTTTTCATTAAGACCGTCTAAAATTAGATGCACACATAAAGTTGTATTTTGGTAACTTTAATGAATGTAATAAAGGTTTTATAACAAAGTGAGGCCTTTCTTATTTACTTTTTTCAATTATATATATATATATATAACATACAATTTGATTGTTTCTTCTCATTGGTGTATCAACTTCAACGTTTGGATTAGAAAAACGATTTTCAACCATTATTCTTCTCTTGGCCAATTGAATCCTCTTTTTAAAATCATGGGAATACTCAGCAATTCAGATTTGTTCATAGTTTGACACTCCATAGGCATTACAGATAGGAAACTATATTCTTTGGACATTTTTCATAAAACTCTGGCGTTTGTTTGCTAATTTATGACGAGTCAAGTTATGTTGATTAACTTTTGTTCAAAGTATAATACCAGACTACAGCTGCAGCTTTATTTTACTGCACACTTTTGCTTTGGAGCTTAGAAATCATTTGGACTAAAATGGATCTTACATATTGTATATGAGGATGACGGCTTCCAAAGCCTATATTTGAACTGAGGATCAATTATTTAAACATAACCATTCACCATTTCATGAAAAGTGTATAGTTCTTCAAGAAGTTAAGTCCTTCTTTATTGGAAAGATATAGCACTACAATGCGTCCTTCAAGAAGCTAAATCCCTCTTTATTGGAAAAGCCAGATATATCACTACATGATGGCATTTTTAATTCAATAATTATGATCCATTGAGAGCTCTAATTATATGTTAATTATAAATTATTCTTTAAAAAGAAGCTCTATTAACATTTTTATAAGGCTTTTTAGTGTTGTGACTCCAGGCGGTGTGACGTAGTTCTCAAACCTCATTTTAATAATGCAAAAAACCCTTTATATAATAGTGAAATCTGTAGTACAAAATATAACTTATTGATGCTTTTTTGATGGACTTTTAAAATCCACTAATAATGAATAGTCTTAGTGAGTTCAAAACTTTTTATTTAACATTTTCTATTTCTTATCATATGAGTGAAGATATATTAATTGATATACAATAGAATATATATGCATTTGTTGTCTCTTTGTAATAAGTCACTTTATTTGTTTAATAATATAACATATAATATTAGAACAGCTAATCAAAGGATTCATAAATGACATCCTTGGAGGCCCATGAGAAGAAACAAGTCTTAAGGATGAAAATCTTCTTATTTCTAATGTGATGTTGACACTTTTTTTTCAAATTGTCGATTTATTTATTATTATTCGTTCCCCTTTCCATTCAATAAATCACGTTGAAAAAAAGTCAATGTGAGTTGTTATCCTTACTCATTTAGTATATGTGTGTATGTCTACCATCTAACCATATATTGGGGGTTCAAGCAAAATTGAAACTATTTCAATTTGTTTGTTCTGAATCCTTTTTTTAATTAATATCTTAAACTTTATATATATATGACTTGTTGACGTTCGCGAAAAATTGTTTGTCGTTTGTTGTTTTTAAAAAGGAACTTCTTCTCGCAATTCTGAAACAAAAACTTTTCCCTTGTAAATCAAAAGTCTTCGTTTTTTTGACGCAAAGATTTCCACATTGGAGAATGTGAGTGAAAAGTTTGGAGTTGATCTCTAATTTCCAGGCTTGTGAACGGAACGCAAAATTGAACGGCGTTCAGCTGAACGCACGTTCAATTAACGGAACGCAACTTTTTTTTTAACGCTGAACGTTGAACGCAAAAAAAATAGTTTTGCGTTCAGCGTTCAATTTTTCCAAACATTTCAATGTAATTTTGATTAAGTATTTTTTTCTGGGATATAAACAAGGGGATGAAATATTATAAGAAGAACTTATAAACTACTCTCCCAAGAACTCTCTATAGAATAGTAAAGCACTTTTTTTAAATTTTACCCCAAGTGACAAAAATTTACACACAATTGAATGACCTTTTTATTCATTCATTCTTATTACAAAATAAACAACTTATTTAGTATTTAGGTATGAAACTATTGTTGAAATAAGTTGAGATTAAGTCTGACTACGGGATATTCATCTGGGCTGTGGACTCGGAATCATGGATTTGCTCATTTTGATGGACTCGGATTCGTGGACTCGATAACATAAATATTAGGACTCGGATAGGAGGGCTCGAGAGTTAAAATCTTAGGAATCGGATACGAGGACAGTATGAATTACGTCAGCTTTTTTCATTTCGTCATGGAGAATAAATGACAGTCTACGAGCAAACAAAAAAAATATATACAAGGTTAGTCCCTGTACGCTTCCTAGTAATTAGCATAGTTTGGTAAACATTTTATACTCGCACGTCACAACTGTATATGGATGTTTGATGACTATAGATGATAATTTATTATTTTGACTTCTCCTGGATAAGCAGATATATAGATTTTTAAGGCGCCATGATGGTCGCGAATGTCTCAACCAAAGTACTCTGAGGAATGTAAGATCAATTCTTTGCAGATTCCCATAGGCCAAGCGACCTAGAAACTTGTTGTTGCTTTAAAAAAAGATAATTTGACGCCATTGATCAGACAAAAAATTACCCTTACAACAGTTGCAGTTAATATTTTGCGTTTTGTTTTGTTCCTTGCATAAATTTAATGTTAATAATTGATATTGAGATTAAGTTATTTTCTAATGACGAAGACGATATTAACTTCAATTTAATGTAGTAAATGGTTGATTCGTGTTTATATAATATTAAATGTGTTTTATATTGCAAAGATGATTAAAAAATACATCTCTCTAAAATAAGATGCATTCATATAATGTTGTTTTATAATATTAATTTGTATTATATAGCTTTGATCTCGTATTTGTCTTGATTTATTACACCTTAAATATGATTATAATTTAAAATGTAATGTATCCATTACGGAAGAAAGTAGGGATCCAGTTACTCATACATCGAAGGTTTAAAATACTATTTTGCAGATTCTTAATATCGAACTCGGACTCCGTTATTCGAAAATAAGCGAGTCTGGTCATCGCGACACTTTTTCAAATATATTTGATCTGAAGTTGTTTTTAATAAGATTGAAAATAGTTAAGTTTCTTTCATGCTGACTGGCGCCTTGTCTTTTATATATGGAAAACTATTAATATAATGATTATTTGTTACGGGTCAGGAAAAAATATATATGAGTTGGGGTTTGATCAGGGGTTCCCAACCTTTTTTCTTTGGCGACCCCCTATAGAAAAAATCTCCAGTCTGGCGACCCTCTTATGTAGTGAATATAGACGTTCTGCGGACCCCAGGTTGGGAACCCCTGGGTTAGATCCAGTCAACAAATTTATATCATTTGAAAGTCGGTTCGGGCTCATTTTTATTATAAAACCCCTAAATAGTACTTCCATTTTTCAAAATTACACATTGTTATTTTTTAAATATTTGAACGCTGAACGCTAACGGAACGCTGAACGCAAAAACATTGAACGGAACGCTGAATGGAACGCTATTATTTGTTGAACGCTGAACGGAACGCTGAACGCAAAAAAAGCTGAACGCTCACAAGCCTGCTAATTTCATAAATCTCGCAGACAATGAGCTGCAAAAAGAATATGGGACCCTTCAAACTACATTGCACTTTCAGGGACACTGTGGATGGCAGAGAGCTTGCACAGGAGCTGAAGAACTTCCTTCCTGTCCTCCCATCAAAGTCCATGACTCTACTTGAGATGCTGACTTTCATCCATCAGAAAGAGATCGCAGAAATCTACACCCCAATCTATGAATAGCACTCTGAATTGCTCTTCCGGTGACAGGTGCTGAAGCAGAAAGAGTTTCTCCAAGCAGGAGCTTATAAAAACATACTTGAGGAGGTCCACAATGTCACGCAGGAGGGCCTCTCTGGACTTGACATCATCAGCATCAATCATACAATTGCACAAATAATTTCGTATGAGGATGATTTTGCGTCAAAGAAGGCAAGAAAAGTCAGATTCAGTTAAGTATTAGTACTTTTGTTTAATTTATTCATTTTCATTTTATTCATTGTGTAGTGTGATAAAAAATTGGTGCAATTGGTGCTTACATTTTAAATTATTATTATTATTTATTATTATTATATAATATTATTTCTTGTTAAGATATTGTAATCAGTGTTATTTGTAACACTGAGGGGGTGTTGGAGAGCGCCAATGGAGTGTTCACCCAAGGCGTAAAAGTAGCCAGGACCGCCTCTGAATATAACTTAGTAAATGATATGGACATTAGGGGGTATTATAGAAACCTAATATTAAGATATCGAAATTTATCCCCTGCGAAAGTTGCATCATAAGAAACTAAATGATCGTAGAAAAATGATTTTGGTTTGACAATTCCCTTACCCCCCCCCCCCCCAAATTGCGTTCAAAGGTTTCGTTATGAAGCAAAACTTTTTGTTATTACTTATATTGAAAAAATTTAGTTTTACAAAATTTAGCTATGATCAATTTATGACTTAATTATTTTTTGTGAATTCTCGTCAAATAATATTTAGAGCCAATAAATGAACATAAGTGCTGACGCACCAACCATTTTTTAAATAACGGCTCCTACTAGGGTTCTTTTATAGTTTCAAGAAGGAAAAAGTAAAGAGGGTACTCATGTTGATGTTTTTAAGTTATTTTAAATACGTTTGCTTTCCACATCTTAATTTTCATACTGTAACTCCCTCACATGGTTGAGAATATAAATCTAACGTTGATTATATCCATATACTTTTGCAGATAATAATATAATGACGAAAAATGTTTTCTCACTGATAAAAAGAATTATTGTTAAAGGTAACTTGTTATTTTAAAACTAAATTCTTCTTTATTAAAAAAAATATTTTTAGAACTCCACCATGAATACATTGATCACGTATTACTAAAAAGTGGCATAGCGGAAGATCAAGCGAAATAACTACTTTCAGTAGTCGAAGAACATTAAAGACTTGACAATTTGGTCGCTGGTGTGTGTTACGGATGCAACACCAATGTCAGAATATGGTAAGGAGTAATAAAAAGACTCGAGTTATGTCTTAAAAGACCACTTCAGTGGATTATTTGTCTTCTACACATTAATGAGTTATCTTTTAGAGAAGTTTTAAACATTTAGTTGGCGCACAAAAGGACCTCAGACTAATGAAGGTAAATAGAAAATTAATTAATACAGACTTAACCAAAAATTCAATATAAATTTTAAAGACTTGTAGGAAAAGTAAAATACTTAATCAAAGTTTACGTATTCTTTAAGCTCTGATACAAATATTTATAAGAATTACATTAGGAATACAAACAGGAAAATTTTCGAATTCAAGCTTTTGCTACAGGTCTCCAGGAGCATTACTTGAGGCAAATGTCTTACCAAAGCCAACAGAATTTTAAGATCCTATATTTCACAAAAAAAGTCCATGTAAGTCTCACATAAAACTAAATTTTTACGCTCCTATATGGTTTCAAACCAAGTTAAATCCTCTTTTTATTGAAGGCTCAAAGCATTATCAATTCGCCATAACTTTATTACAAGAGATTTGATGAAAATTTAGCCCCTTCAATAGAAATAGTACTGAGAGAAACGCTTTTTGCCCACACTGAAAATATATTGCTAGAAAGCCTAACTGATAAATAAATGGAAACAAGAATATTTGCCCTAAAAAGTTTGTTTGCAAAAAAATATTTGCCCTGGAAAAGTTTTGTTTGTAAAAAAGAATATAAAAAACAAAGAATTTTCAACTACTCAAAACTATCAATTGTAATTCTAGAATTACTTAAATCTTATCGACTGGTCAAATATAAATTTGTATGTTCCTCCAATTGTGCTGAGGAAGATCTTATAAAAGCAAAAGAACATCCTTTAAAAATTAATAAGTATCCTTGCGATTCACATCAGGGGAAAAAAGCTGTAAAACTAGTAACGGAGGCATCTGCAAAAGTTTATGGAAAATGGTCAACAGTCATAGATTTATTTCTCAACCATGTGAGGGAGTTACGGTATGAAAATTAAGATGTGAAAAGCTAACGTATTCAAAAAATAACTAAAAACATCAACATGAGTACCCTCTTTTTCTTTTTCCTTCTTGAAACTATAAAAGAAACCATAGTAGGAGCCGTTATTTAAAAAATGGTTGGTGCGTCAGC
>CP045893.1:8716306-8893559 GCA_013387185.1 Caligus rogercresseyi
GACAATGAAAGTGTATGCTCACTGTCCATCGGGGGTTTCTCGGAGGTTTACTATTCATACATGTTTAAAATTTCCGTAGAAGAACAAAAATAAAAACTCACCTAGTTTTTTGTTGTGTATTCGTCGAAAGGGACGGTAGACAAGATACACGATTGAGGAATTTATTATACGTACACACAGTAGGAGGGCTGATGAAGAACTGACAATAAAAAAGGATATGGAAAAGGACTAAGGGGAAACAGACAGGGGTGAAGGGTGCTACTACAAACATGGTTACCATATAGACATATACATATACCAATACATAACATCACCCCCCATCAACGACTTTACGGGGACGGAGTTGATTTAAATGGCGAGTCTTGAGACCATCTCGGACTCTAACCGTCCATAGGGTTCCTGACAATTTAGAAACAGTGACCCCAGGAATCCATTTGGGCATACGCGGGCCAAAGTTCCGGACCCAAACAGGAGACTGTTCGGCAATTGGATCTTTCGACGGAGAGGAGCGGGTAGGAAGGAATCCGTCAAAGCGCGTCCGGATACGCCGCGAAAGGAGTAACTCGGCAGGAGTCCTGCCACACGTCAATGGCGTTGTCCGGTAGGCGAATAGAAGTTCGTCGATGGACAAGTTGGGGTTCTTCCTTATGAGGTCCTTCACTATGCGGACAGCCCTTTCAGCCTGACCGTTTGACTGAGGGTGATAAGGTGGAGAGAAGGACAGACGTACCCCCCACTCTGACAATTTGGACTTAAATATGTCATTAGAGAATTGAGGCCCATTGTCAGAGTGAACACACTCGGGGAATCCAAACCTAGTGAACCAGTACAGGAGTTTCTGAAGCGTGTGAGCAGTCGAAGTTCCGTTCATTGGAGCAGCTTCGATCCACTTGGATCCTGCATCCATTAGCACAAGGTAGTCCTTTCTTTGGATCTGTAGAAAGTCTATGTGGACACGTTTCCAGGGAGATGCAGGCGGGAAGGAGACGAACTTTGCCGGAGGACTAGGGGCGACACTTTGGCATGTGGTGCAGGCATTTACGAAGTTTTCAATGTCCACATCGATGTTGGGCCACCAAATGGAAGAACGAGCCAGGGATTTCATTTTAACAACACCTCGATGTGTGAGGTGTAGCTCTTCCATAAATTTGGAGTGCAAGGCGGAAGGAACGACGAGGCGAACTCCCCAAAACAACAATCCGTCCTTGATGGAGAACTGAAGCCGCTTGTCCCTGATAGCTTTTTGAGCCACAGAGGACCAATCGCCTGAGCGCGCAGCTTCCAAAGTAGAAATGAGGACGTCGTCGTTAATTGTAGCATCCTGGAGGTCCTTGAGATTTGTCTCCAGGGAGGACAAGGCTGCGCATTGGAGTTCGTCCGTAACGTCCGTAGTTATATCGGGAGGATCCACGGGACCACGAGAGAGAGCATCTGCATGCAGGTTGTTTGTTCCCTTGACATGGATGATTTTGTAGTCAAACAAAGTGAGGCGCAGGGCAAAACGAGATAGGCGGGCACTGACCACTAGAGGAAGCTCTTTTTGGGGGTTTAGGATGTACTCCAGAGGCTTGTGGTCCGTTTTGATGATGAAGGTACGGCCCAGGAGGTATCGCTCGAAACGGTTTATGCCAAATATGATTCCCGTAGCCTCACGGTCAATTTGGGAGTAATTTCTTTCGGCGGCAGAGAGTTTACGCGAGGAAAATGCGATGGGGCGGTCCACTCCATCGATGACATGAGACAGGACTGCCCCGAGACCGATCGGAGAGGCATCCGTAGAGAGGTAAAGGGGTAGAGAAGGGTTATAGTGGGCTAGAGTAGGGGACATAGAAAGGGTTTCCTTGATGGCCGTAAAGCTTCCTTCAGCTTCCTTAGACCAAGAGAAGTCTACACTTGGTTTTGTCAACTCGTGTAGAGGCGCGGCTATAACTGAGAGTCTTTTGATGAATTGACCGTAGAATTGAACTAATCCGAGGAAGGACTTAACTTCCGAGGAGGACGTCGGAGTAGGGAAATTGAGGACTGGGCGAACTAGGTCCGGATCAGGGGATTTGCCACTCCCCGACACTTTGAATCCGAGGTAGGTAAGCTCGCGAGCAGCGAATATGCATTTGCTTTGCTTTAGACGCGCTCCAGCAGTGCTAACCCGTTCATAAACCCTACGAAGGGTGTCCAGGTGTTCCCGCATAGTCTTAGAGTAAATGAGGAGGTCGTCAATGTATATTTTAACGTTGGGAATGTCATCCAGCAGTTTCTCTTGCGCTGCTTGGACGATAGCGGGAGCAGAGGAGAGACCATAGGGTAAAGCTTTATACCGCATGAGGCCTAGCGGAGTGCTGATTGTGAGGAGGTTTTTTGACTGGTCATCGAGCACATATTGTTCGTAACAATGGAGAAAATCCAGCTTCGTGAAGATCTTCGCCCCGGCAAGATCCCCGAAGAGCTCGTCCGGATGGGGTAAGGGATAGAGGCACTTGTTTATTACCGGAGATATTGTGCTCGTGTAGTCCGCACAGATCCGCACCTTACCATCCGGCTTGAGCACTGTTACGATGGGCGATGCCCATTCCGAGGAGTCCACTCTCTCCAAAGTGCCTCTTTTAACCATATTCAGGAGCTCCTCCTTGACTCTGTCCCGGAGGGCGAGTGGGACTGGGCGTGCTCGAAGGTACCTTGGTTGGGCGTCTTCTTTGATGTGAACTACGGCCTTGGTGTGGTTCATGGTGTGGCTCCCAGACTCTTGGAAGAGGTGAGCGTATTGACTGTTGAGGGATTCCACGGTAGGCTCTGCGAGGTCGATCCTGTTGCAGAGAAAAGACGGCTTGTGAACGGTCACAAGACCAAGATCGATGCAAGCCCGTGAACTTAGGATCGGCTGATTGACTTCAGTGACAAGGAAGGTGAGGGATTGAGATTTTCTCTGACCGGGGATGCACACTGGCAGGTGTACACTACCAAAGGTGGGGATTCTGTCACCCCCAAAGGCCGCTATGTGACCTTCATGGATTTGAATTTTCTCGGCAGAGACCAAACTGCGAGGAATGACGTTGACGTTGGCTCCCAAGTCAAGTAAAAACGTGATCTTCACGCCACATACATCAGCCTTGACAAAGGCTCTCTTGGCATTGGCAGGGTGAGTAAATTCAGAGACTTTAGAGATGATAGGCTCACTCCGTTCAGACGTGCAGCACGAGGAGAAATGGTTGAGGCCACCACACTTTGAACATAGCTTTCCCCAGGCCTTACACAGGGATTTCATGGGCGGATGCCACGCTGCACAAAACTTACACTTAATGGACTTTGTGCTAGGTGATGGATGTGTAGAAGACGGAGGTTTAGACTTCTTTTCGAAGCGACGACGGGTCCCTTTAGGTCCTTTGTATTCGGAGGTGAGTACAGAACCTTCTTTCGCCATCTCCCGAGAGTGGAGCTCGGCAGACTCCAGGGCTCTTCCCAGTTGGAGGACTTCATCTAACCGAGAGAAGCGTTTCTCGAAGACTAGTTGGCGGAGCTTCGAAGAGGTCGTGTTTTTCACAATGGTTGAGACCATGGCGTCCTCTTCACAAGGAGCCTTACAGGAAGGGCACTCAAGTTTGCAGAATTGGACTTGAGTCCGGAGGCGTGTAGCAAAGTCATCCAGGGGTTCACCGACGAGCTGTTTTATCTCGCTGAGGCGGTACCTCTCAAAGAGTATGGACTCCACCGGCGAGAAGGCGTCGTTCATGACTTTCAGGAGGGCAGAGAACTCGTCTTCGTCCTCTGCGGGAGTTACTGTGAGAGTTTTCCTCCACCGTTGAACCTCTGAGCCAGCAACGTGTAGAAGGAGGGCGGCTTTACGCTCTGGTGGAAGGTCCCCGAACAAGGAGACGTAGGTCTGGAATTCCTCCGACCATGCAGCCCAGCGATGACCTCTACGAGGTCCTGAGAATGAGAAGGGAGGAGGCTGAGACACTCCAAGGTTGCCATAGGTAGGTTTGAGGGAAGGTTCTCCACGAGGATTTCCGTCGGGTTCCTCGAGGGAGTTCGCGGAAAAATCAAAGGAGGCGGGATCACATCCACAGGCAATGAGGTGATCCTTGAGGAGGCTTATCAGGTCAGCCTTTCTCTTAGAGGCGAGTCCTTCATCGTCCTGGCACAGTTCCATGCTGAGACATTCCGCTTTAAGCTCGGCCAGGGTTAGACGCAGGAGTAGTTTCCTCATCCTCGTCGCCAGATGTTGTGTATTCGTCGAAAGGGACGGTAGACAAGATACACGATTGAGGAATTTATTATACGTACACACAGTAGGAGGGCTGATGAAGAACTGACAATAAAAAAGGATATGGAAAAGGACTAAGGGGAAACAGACAGGGGTGAAGGGTGCTACTACAAACATGGTTACCATATAGACATATACATATACCAATACATAACACATTTTTCCTGAGGGTCCCGAAAACGAACTGCAATCGACGAAACAGCCTTCCGGAAGAAAATGATCCGCAAATGATGAGGGAATGAGATAAGGAGTATTGCACACTTTTCCCACGCAAAAGTGTTAAAATACACACAAAAGCCCTACAAACGAATAAAACACAGGACGAAGAAAAAATATGTCGTCTAATTGCCTAAGAAGGATGTGTTGTTTGATAAAACTAATACATCTTTGATTAACGGCATGGTCAAACACGTAGATGTAACGAGACACGTTCGCATTGTTGTGATGAGAAGTAGGGAAGAGTTGAGGCGGTCTAAATATACTCCTACCACCCCATCTAGCGATCGCTAAAATTCAATTTTTTTTTGCATTTGCTCGGGACATAAATAATATATTCATAAGGGAAATGAATCATTTCTATGCGGCTATTACTCGTGATTGCTAATATTATCATATATTCGTTATGGGTTGCATACTATTGCCCAACTGATGGTTTAATTTGTGTAATTTCTTTTACAATGCGTCAAGTATTAATTATTATCAAAATTATTATTCATTTATTGCTGAGATACGAATTAAATCTAAATAATTGAAGCAGTGTTCATTCATTTATAATATAATGTAGAAATAAGCAGTTCCACAATTATTTTTATTGTTCTTATCAAAAAACATAAGATAAATAGCATACCTTTTAAGTAATATCAAAATATATATATTTTATAAGATGTATACATGAGTTTATTTTGTTACTTGGAGTTACTCTTTGTTACATACAAATATATTTTTTGAATTGATTCATATATATAATATATACATATATTGTAATTAATTTAGAGATTCGGCTTATGTCCGTCTATAAGTTTTCTGTACCCATAAAATATTGGGAAAAGTATTTAATTCTGCTTAATATTTGTTTTTAATATAAAAACATTCCTTTGCGAGTTTAAGAATATTTAAAATATGCAAGTATTTCGTTCCCTTTTATGTATTTGAGACCTTATTTGTGTAATGAATATCGATAAATAAGTGCTATTGGAATAAAGACTGAATGTCTAAATTAATTAAAACCCACCAAGAGTCCATGTAAGCCGTGTATAGGAAATTTGCTTAAACTCTGTACTCGGCCATTAGATAATTGTAATTCTTTAAAGAAAGTTACAAGCCTTTTTGTATGTTAGAATAATAAATTAGTAATGCATTTTCCAACTCCTCCCCTCACTATTTTTCAATTCAAAATGCTTTCTTTGAACATATGTAAAGTATGTATTCAATTAAATGATGTTGCATTTATAAGTAGCTTTTTTTATCTCATATACACACATAGTTACCTATCTAAGAGTATGAATAAAGATATGTAATGAATAATTTCGATAAATGCAGCAAATTTCTCTTTAAGTACATACTTATGAATAATAGCATAGGTACTTGCATCACTATTTCCCAAAGGAAATGCGTCCATACAATACCCATGTTACAAGCAATAATTCCTTTTATTGGAAAAATGAATTTCACTCAAGCACACACACACACACACATATATTATATATATATATATATTATATATATATATATATATATATATATATATATATATATATATATATATATATATATATATATATATTATATATATATATATATATATATATATATATTTCATTAGTTTCTTGAAATTTGTATCATTTATTTTATAAGGAATGTTTTACTAAAGGAAAATTGGTGTAACTCATTTAACATTAGAAAACCTATTTTATCTCCATAAAATCCATGATACAAATTTTAAGAAACTTATGTAATATGAAGATATGGGCGCCGTAGGCTTCTATATATACGAGTATTTTTTATTATCTCAAAACGTAGAGTGATGAGTGCACCTAACTTACATGTCCCGTATCAATGATTCAAAAGCTCATGTTTATTTTTTAAATATAACTTCTCTAAGCAAATAAAGTACTATATTTAAAAACAATATATATTGAATAAATGAATAATTTTTTCTTGAGCGAAAAAAAAAAAATAGATATAATTATTTACGAATATGAATTCCTTTCACTTCACTGAGCCTTCCATGTACATAATATATTTAAGTACTCAAATCCTAGATCCACGATAAGTTAATAAATAAATGTGTATAACCTCCAACGAAAAAAAAATAAAAGTTTTTTCAAGGGCAATTTACTTTTATGGGCTTATGTGTCATAAAATAATTTTATTTGATCTTTTTAGGGAGAGAAAAAAAAGGGGTTGACATATCAAAAAAGTGAAGGAAAAAAAATCTCAAGGGAACATTGTCTATGCCTCTCTCTCAACTTTTATCATGTTTTTTTTTCTAAGATGTATGGCTTTTTTTTTTACTTGTTTGTCTCCGTAGAAAAATATATAACTATTATCATCATTATATTATTTTATCCGACATCCTTCAAGATGAAGATTATAGATGAAAATATGAGCATATTCCTTAATGGAAATATATTCCATTATATTTATCAGAAGTAAAAAACAATGAAGAAAAGAAGAAAAATAGACAAACTTCAAGTTTTTTTAATCATCAGTTTGAAAAACTCTTTGATGGTCAGTATTTGCCAATAATGCTATTTTTTAAATCAGCAAAATTAATTTATTAGGATAGAAGTGTCGTCTGTGTACGCTTTGGCATTTATCCTTTCAATCTAAATGATAAATGTCTTAGGTGAGGATTGGCTTGAATGATGAATAACAGCGGAGTGGTAAGATCTCCCTAGAAACAGCCTTTATTTATCTGGTGTATGTATTGTTTGTCACCATTGCAAGGGTGCCCGGCATTGGAAAGAAGAGTGCCAAAATTAAATAGGAAAGTTATTCTTAAACATTTCAATAAAATTATAACTTATTAATTTTAAAATAAAAGTATTACAGACTATACATTTTTTATATGTCACATATATTAAGTTTTGATATAAGTATTGTTATATAATATAGACTTGAGTTTATGAAAAATAATATGAGGAAATGAGTCTTTTTAACAACATTTTAAATAACATATTTAAGGAACTTTTTCCCAATCCTGTCTTTAATTATTTCATGTATATTTTTTGAATTACATGTTTGTAAAACACAGGGATTTTTATTTTTTGCCTTTATGGTTCGACAGAATTGCATCCAACTGGATATAAATAAGCACTAAAACATTGAAATGAGACACTCGAACCTAGGATCTTATCAATGAGGTAGACCAAAAATGACCATCCCCTCTCGGAGTATTCGAACCTGCGCCCCCATCATTGAGAGTTGAACGCGCTTAAACACGCACGGCTATCGCATCCCAAAAACACAGGGATTTATTTGACTTAACCCTCTGGAGTATTTGTTATGGTAGTTTTTTTTTAAAGATAAAATAAATGTAGGTATGCCATATGTCTAAAATCCAGAAATCTGCTCGACAAGAAAAAATACGGTCTCCTGCAATAAAGTAAATATTAAACTGGTAGTACAACGGACCATCATTGCTGAGATATGATGCTGGCCATTTTGTATTTAAAAAAATAGATAACGCTTATGCAAACACCATATCAAGATGTTTGTAATATTGCAATAAAATATATTTTATATTAAAACTGATCTCTGATAAGACAAACAACTTTTCTTTAAAATATTATTTTCAATTTAGCTTGTCATTAAATTACAATTCGTAATTTTATGTATATAACTTACGTCTGTTTTATTAAATAAGATGTAATTTTTAAATATGTAAAGATAAAAAGTATGTATATTAAAACCTAAGATCATATGTAAAGGTACTCAATATGTTTATTTTCTTTATTAAAATAAAGTTCATTCGACTGTAATATAAATAAGTTTTTTTTTCACTTGTAAATATATCATTACTACGATAAGAAAAAGTATAAGAACAAAAATCAAATGAGTTTGAATAAATATGGAAATACCTAAATTAGGTTTTCTTCTTTAACAACTATAAAATATATATGTATAATGACGAATTTAATAATCTTCTATAACGCAGAAGCCCTCGCTGCTTTAAGGGAGGTTAATTTTATTTGAAGTCATAACAAAAACAATGCCGGTGAGTATTGAAATATAAAGTTGGTTATTGAGTTAAAAAACACAAATTTGCCCTGTTTACAAAGCTATTTACTACTACTAATTTAAGAACCAAAAAGATAATCCAGTTATTTTTTCACGAAAAAGTGCAAAAAAATATTAAAGTTTTAATCAAATTTATTGTTCATTTTTGTAAACATGGTTGGTTGAAGGTTTTCTCAACATATATTTTCTTTAAAAAAATGCATTGAAACACATGGGAGCGTCACGTGAGATGGTTTTATTCATAACTATCATTGATTTGTTGCATTTTTCGATTATTTGACTACTCGAGGCTTAAAAAGAAATAAGATTGTTTGTTTGTTTAGCTCCTAGAATCGACCCACATACCAGGAACCTAATCTGGTATCAGCCGGTAGTGGCCAAGAAATAAGACTCGTTAAAATATATTTTAGTAGAAGTAATACCTCATTATTAGCCAATAATTATAATACATAAAAGACTAAATTTGACTTACTGACACTTGGATCAGAAAGTAATCTCATTGTTGTAATAGACATACAAAAAAAACAATTCACAAATCCAGGTAATAATCTATTTAATGCTTCCAAACGTGATTCTGGTTAAACTAACACTAGGATTGTGTACACAATTATGAATACCTTAAATGAATGTGACATGCAATGTGCTTCATGGTTTTTCGGTTGAACGAATGGTTTTTACTACTGTTTTGTATAAATCTGATAAAAAAGACATTCAATTAGGTTTTATTGATGGTTGAGGGAGCCATTATTTGATTTTATATGAAAGGGATCTAACACATTTTACAGAACCAGAATGACGTGTATCATGATACTTCTCAGGCTCTTGGATTCAACTTCCAAATATTTATGTATATAATTATTTATACAAATATAATCCAAACAATCACAATTGTGATGACAATACAATCTAACGTTACATTTACGTTACAATCTAACGTTACATACCATTTTTATGCTACTCTTTATTCTGGTTAAAATAAATTATATGAAAAAAGCATATATGTATATATAATAAATATATATATATATATATATATATATATAATATATATATATATATAAACTCTTTTATTCTAGACATTCTCTTTGAAGTTGTTTGATCCTATCCATCTTCTCATAAAAAGAAGATGTATTCTCTTAGCCTAAGAAGCCGTACAAAGTATCACTGAAACAAAAAAAAACATTTTTTAAATCCCTCTGAGGACATCACTTTCCATTGATCTGGACCTTAAGGATATGAAAATGAATAAGTGAGTGACAAATGAGAGAGAAAGAAAAAACTTACGAATAAATAGTTCATAAAAAATGGTTTAAACAATCAAAATAATATATTTGGTAACATAAAAATATTTTATGTTTTGATGTTATATATTACATTCTTGAAAAGATATAAAACATTCTTTATCGAATTTTGTTATAAATATTATTTACAATATAATATATTATTCATATATATATTATATATATTATATATATATATTAATTTTGTCTCAAACATAAATTATTTTGGCTTACGTATCTGCAAAGTGACATATATTTAAACGGATTAAATGTGAAATATTTTGGATAATGATACTATTTTGTAAATTTCAAGTATATAAAAAGTCTATAAATCATACTCTGACGAATACAAACAAAAAGAAATGTGTATTCTCTTTCACTCTTTCTCAAATATTATTCATGGATGAGTCAACTCTTATATTCCTTTCCCATAGTTCCAGTTGCTGAAAAAAGTTATTCTGCTTATAAAGTAACTATTGCCAAAATGAAACAAAGTGAAAATCAGTCAAATTTGTATACCCGAGTGTAATATACAAGTTCTATATTTCTTATGATATTTTACTTTAAATAATGAAGAAATAACCATATATATATATATATATATCCATTTTTGCTGCAATAAGAAATATATATGAAATTATAATGTTTAGTTGACTATATATATATATCAAAATCATTGTCCTCTTAGTGTCCCCTCAAAATCCTTTGACGTCTTTACTATTGAATAATTACCTCCACCGAAGGAGGTATTGTTTTCACTGGCGTTTGTTGGTTTGTTGGTTTGTTAGTTTGTTGGTTTGTTGGTTTGTCAGCAGGATAACTCAAAAAGTACTGAACGGATTTGGATGAAATTTTGTGGAGTCGTTGGAAGTGCCAAAAGGAAGAAGTGATTAAATTTTGGCATCTCTGAGTGCCGAATACGGCGCCAAATGAGCTAATACTACTAATTTTTCTAGTTAGCCTACTCTACCAATAGATGTCGATGTGCTGTGAAATTGGGTGCCGGGAGCGTCTTCCTCTCGAATTTCCGTCTAGGGGAACCCTCCCCCGTCTCTCTACGCCTCCCCAGTCGTGAAAAATCCGCCTCGGAAGGCTCTGACGGCGGAGGTTTGCACTCTCTGAGTGTATATATGCCTCTAGTTGTACTTATTTTCGGGTAGTAATTCCATTAAGAGATATTCAATATTGTCGCAGTTATACACACAAACATTTTATGAATTTGTACACACTGATAAAAAATGGTTCTTAACTGATATTGAGATAAAATATTAGATATTATGTATTTGATTATCTTAAGAACAAAAACAGTCAAATACACACAATATTTTCTAAAGAAAAGGAAGAAAATTTAGATCACACAGAGATGTCAAATTAAGAGTATATCATTCAAATATAAGATTTATTACTTATAAAGAATGACTATATGACTGGGTCGCTAAGCCATTAAATTTTTTAATTATGTATAAACAGATATATGATCTTTTAAGTTAATGGAATGAAAGAGAAAACATGTTATAGGTTGTTATATATGTTATCGTAGGTATTTTTGCAAGCAAGCAAAACTGCATATCATGAAGCTGCTTTCACATTTTTAAGTTACAAAAAATATACATGGAAAACCATAGGTAAAACATCCTACCATAAAGAAATTAAAATGAAAAAACTTTTAAAAGAATTGCATCTAATTAATTATTTAAGTTCCTCAACAAAAAAATAATATTTGCTGCCAACTCCTTCCTTTAGGAGCCTGAAAATGCAGGAAAGATTCTCAAATACATTAATAAAAGTGTTCACATTGAACAAAATACTTAAAATGATAAAAATCTATTGATTTGTTTCAATCTATAATATTTAAACACACTTTTTTTCTTTTATAATTTCTATATTTTTACTTTTTCCATTCATTTTTTACTATCTTTATTAGATCAATAAATCCCAAAAATTGTCCTATTATAAAATATTTGATTAAATAAATTAAATTTGCATGCTTATACATGGTTTTTTTACATAAATGCTTACTTATTATTATAAAATAATAATAATAATAAATTGTTTCATCTCTGAAGAAAGCCTTCATTTTTTCAGACATTAAATTAGAACGACAAAATAGGGCAAAAATAGAAAAATAATGAGGGAGCCATACATATATGTAACAGATCCCCGATATATATATATATATATATGAAAATTAAGTACCAAAACCGCTTCAAGTTGTATTTATTTTCTTGATAACATTGAATATGTTATATTGATGTTGAATTTTCAAAGATCAAAGGAAGAGGTTTTCCTCTCTCCATAGATGTATAGATAACTCAACAAATAAATATTGAGATGGTGGGGGGCGGGGGGGGGGGGGATAGCATTCAGGTAATGTTTTGTTTGAAGAGAAGAAAATCAATTATGGAATAGATTAAATTTTGTTTATACATTAAGTGCAATGATCAATATTCATTTTATATTCAATATTCATATCTTTGCATCCAATTTTATCTTGATATCATTGTTTTTCAATCAGGAGGAAATATCCTTGATGAAATAAAAAGGTACCATGAAAATAGCTAACTAAACTTTAATCACTAAAAACTGCAGTGATTAGATATTTTCTGATATATATATATATTAGACCTCCCCCAAAAAAAACCACTTTTTAGTTCTTTTATATATACCCAGCGATTCTGGTTCATTTTTTGATGCTGAAAACGAGTATTTAAATAAAAAATCTCTAGCATTGTTAGAAATCGGACGTCACTGGTGTCAAAGGTTTCGTTATGAAGCAAAACTTTTTGTTATTACTTATTTTGAAAAAAACTAGTTTTACAAAATTTAGCTATGATCAATTGATGACTTTGTTATTTGTTGCAAATTTTCGTCAAATAATACTTGATGCCAATAAATGAACATAAGTGCTGACGCACCAACCATTTTTTAAATAACAGCTCCTACTAGGGTTCTTTATAGTTTCAAGAAGGAAAAAGAAAAAGAGGGTACTCATGTTGATGTTTTAAGTTATCTTTTTAATACGTTTTTAAAACGACTAATGATAGTAGATTTTCCCCATCGAATCCTAATCTACTCCCTCTGAATCCCTCTCATCAGTATTGATACCAATTCTTTTAATTTTTGTTAAAGACCCTTAACTATGCAAAATTCAATTTTTAAAATTTTTACATATGTTTTAGCCAATAGATTAAAAATCAATTTGAAATCAATTTTACATCATGGCCAATATGGTTTTATTAAAGATAAGTTAATGGATAGTATACCTTTTACCTTACAGACATTTTTAGAATCAAAGCAAGATGTATCACTTATGACAGTGGACTTCTCTAAAGCCTTTGATACTTTATCACATAAATTTATCATTCAAACATTATATAAGAAAGGTTTTGGCGATTTCATCATAAGAATGGTCGATGCTACAATTGCCAAATCCAGAACAATTGTTCAGTATGGAACTGCAAGCGCTAGTTTTAACAATAGAAGAGGTGTTAGACAAGGAGATCCGTGTTCTTCTATACTTTTTATACTTTGTCTGGATTGTTTAATCGGGAGGATTCAATTGGATAAAAACATTGTTGGTTTTCAGCTATACCTTTCATACAAAATGTCTTTTTTATGCAGATGATATGACGATGATCTTTACTGGAAATCCTTTACGAACATTGAAATCATTTAAGCAAACCCTAAAGATTCTTAAAGTGTTCTCCATCTCATCTGGTCTTTGTGTAAACGCCGACAAAACTGAAATAATAAGTGGATATGGAGGCTTAATTGAAAAAAGATGGCCAGTTTTTAAAATTTATCGAGATATTAATATTTTAGGATCTTGGATTGGAAACAATTCTACGGCTATGAATCTTCAAGACATAAAGGGTAAAGTTTCGAATGTGTGTGGCTTCTTCTCTAGACTCAGGCTTAATGTATGGGAGAAAATATAAGTTTGGAACAATTATATCGTCTCAAAAGTAATCCATCTTTTAAGAGTTACACCATACGATGAAGAAACGTCCTGCATGATTAAGTATATGCAATTGACATTCCTCAATTTAGATAAAAAGAAAAACATATCGATGAAAAGACTTCACAATCCTCTACGATACGGTGGTCTATCTGTTGTAGATTTTGAAAATTTATGGAAATCTTTAAATACGTACTGGGTTCGAAATATGTGGACAGAGAAGGAACCACTGAGTCATTATCTCTCACAAATTTCTGGAGGAAAATATACTGAGAGAGCATATTTCGGACTGAGGGAGGTGCTGCAAAGATTACACTGGCCAACAGCCAAATTTAGGTCGGACTAATTTTCACTAATTCTTATAGAGTTTTATCCACTGATTCCGAATATGGTATTCATTTTTCAAAGTTAGTGATAAATTCAGAGCTAAATGGATTTCAAATTTTTCAGCACTTTTTCGATTCAGAGCCATTATTGACATACAAGGACTGAATTATAGACAAAATAAATAGCAATGATTTGATAGAGCTTAGATCAAAGTACTCATTTCAATTTTTACTTCGTCTCTGGCACATTTAAACTTTAAAATATATGTCATTTTGTACGAAAAATGAAGGGTTTTTCTTAGAGACTCACTGTTCCTCACTGCTCCTCACTCAAAGGTCTTACATGATTAAAAATTGATATGAATATGAAGAAAAAATATCAAGCTTTAATTTGATATGCTTAATATTCCATAAAATGCCTTATTTTAATCAAAATTAGCAAATGAATATTTTTTAATCCTCTCCATTTTGCCCTTTTTTAGAGAAATTCATAAGTCACCCAGTGAGATAGAAACAGAGAGAGAGAAACTGACGTCACAACGTATGTAAACAATAAAGAGTAATTTTCCTTCTTTCATTGGAATTTGAGTGTTTTTTCCCGGAAATCTTCCGAGGATCCAGGATTCCTAATGAGTGGCCTGCCGGCTGTGCCGTCGTACACAACATTTGTGAGAAGAATTCATCGTGACACAGCCTCGGATCAAGCATGGAGCAAGGAGTGGAAGCTTAGGAGGACATGACTCCCCAGAGGGTGCTTAGCCTATTCTCTTTGCATCAAAGAGGATGATGAGTCGGAGACAGACAGACAGACCCTCAAGGACATTACCCCCCTCCTCCTCTCTCTTCCTTAAGGCTGGTTGGCTGGCTCATTCCGTCTGCTCAAAGAAGATGACATGTCGGGCACCCCGGAGGGAGGGAGGAATGGACTCCCGTGAGAGAGAGAGAGAGAGTCATTGCCTTTGTCCTGTCTACCTACTAGCCTATTCTATCGGGGAGTCTCCTTTTCAAGTGAATCCATCGTTTTTTGCAGCAGAAAAATGAATTACTTACGTTTTCGTAAAGATACAGCGGGCATGCACCGAAACTCTACGTCGATGGACCAATGGCAAGAAAAGTCTGAACTTTGGAATTCCCATGGTTTGTAAGAAGCCAACAAACCATATCTCAGACTGCTACTTTTGCGCTATTGATTTGAGTGGGATGAACAGAAAGAAGCGGGACAGCCTCAAATATCCTGATGTTCTATCAGCACGCCGTCCTGTAGCCCACAATGAAGAAATTCCAGGGCCTATCTTCGAAGAACTTCCTAACATTAGTGACGAAGATGCCTCAAGTTTTGAAGACCCTGAAGAAGAAGAAATGGTTTTTGAAGATGATACTCCACATCCATTTTCCCAAAAGGAATTAAATGATCTAGTTCGATTCAAAAATATTATATATTCTTATATTTATAGGAACACTTAAATTATTTAACTCAACTAAATTATTATCATACTTATTTTATCCCGGTGCTAAAAAATGGCAACATGCAATTTACACGTATTTATAATTTTAATGGACATAATTCAGTTTAAAATATACAATCAAATAATTAATATATGTTGTTGAAATATCATTTTTTCTTATTTTAAAAATATAGGACGATACACATGAAAAGTCAGCTGATAATAAACAAAAATGTTATGAATTTTTGTCACAAAATGGCTCTTTAAAATCAATTTAGCATTAAAACCTGACCTGATGAAGATAAACGGATATCACTTCCTGATTAAGCAGTGCAAAACTTCTAAATAAGTTGTTGAAATCTAAGCCACTATCAAGAATTAAAAAATAAATAGTTTACTGAGTAATTTATTGTTTTTTTTTTATTCAGTCTCAAAAAATTTACATCACATAATATATGTACATATAAAACGTAGAAGAGGAATTACGTACTTTGACATCATTGAGCATTTTAGTTTAAAAAAAATCCCGCCTGATAAGCCTTTCAGCACATATTAAAAATTAATAACAACCGATTAGAACATCTAAAAGGAAAGCAAATGAGGGTTATCATGACAAACAAAGTATACAAATGTAAAAGTTCTATCAAAAAATCATTTTTAATGCTTCATACGATTTAATAATTATTTTTAACATTTATAAAAATTATTTATAAAAATTATAAATACGTGTAAATTACATGTTGCCATTTTTTAGCACCGGGATAAAATAAGTATGATAATAATTTAGTTGAGTTAAATAATTAAGTGTTCCTATAAAATATAAGAATAAATAATATTTTTGAATCGAACTAGATCATTTAATTCCTTTTGGGAAAATGGATGTAGAGTATCATCTTCAAAAACCATTTCTTCTTCTTCAGGGTCTTCAAAACTTGAGGCATCTTCGTCACTAATGTTAGGAAGTTCTTCGAAGATAGGCACTGGAATTTCTTCACTGTGGGCTACAGGACGGCGTGCTGATAGACAATGAAATGAGTACTTTGATCTAAGCTTTATCAAATCATTGCTATTTATTTTGTCTATAATTCAGTCCTTGTACGTCAATAATGGCTCTGAATCGAAAAAGTGCTGAAAAATTTGAAATCAATTTAGCTCTGAATTTATCACTAACTTTGATAAATGAATACCATATTCGGAATCAGTGGATAAAACTCTATAAGAATTAGTGAAAATTAGTCCGACCTAAATTTTTTGTTGATTTTTGTTGGCCTGTGTTATCGGAGTTTTCTGGACGATTGGAGAAGATCATAAAAGGAGCCACCAGCACAATTAAATCGTATGAAAAGAGCCTTAGATTGGAGCTTCCTACAAGAGGCTCCATAAATTTCAAAGGAATAAATACAGTCGGACTTGACTTTGCTGCAGAAACGGCAGATTCCCCCTTGCTTCTAAATAAAATGGCTTTCAAGCAATTTCAGTCTATTTTTGGCTTGTACGAGTCTGTAGACAGACCTGCAGTACCAATCAGATTGCGTCTGGCTGAAACCTCTTCCTCCCAACTGCAGAAAATTTGTTTGAAGCCTACAAGGGAACCTTTCATTAATTATTTAAGAAGACGTTGTATAAATGTTCCAGTGGCTAAAGCTATATGTGTGATAAAAAGTGATATGCTGTCGTCATCAGAAAAGTGGTTTAAATACCGTGTTCTCTCTGGTACACTCGAAGTGCGAGACAAATTTTTTATGCAAGATCATAGTAAATGTTCTTTTTGCCGTACGGAGAGTGAGTCCAGTGACCACTTTTTATATGACTGCACATATCTTGGTCCTTTATATAAATCTGTTTCAGATCTTTTAATCGACAAATTTAAGTTTTTATCAACCTAAGAGAAGTGACTTTATAGCCTTTTATGTTGGACTCGATGAACGTTTTATAAATTCTATAATTACAAAAACACAGCATGTATTATATGCAAGGAGAAGTGCATCATGCACCGATATTTCGGGAATTTTATCAATGGTTAAACTCCACATTAAAGTTTTAAAGGATACATGTCGTAAGAAATTATGTTTTTACCCAAATGTTCTTTCGGTTTTTTTTTATTTTTATTTTTTTAAATTAATATGTCTATTGTTTGTTGTTTTGTTTGAAATATAAAATTATGCCTGTTGGCCAAGAAAAAAAATTTCTAATCATTTGAATGCATTTAAATGAAACATTTAAAGTAGATGAGGAGTGACATAGATTTTTTCCTGTCAGGTCATGGTCCACGGACTGAAGTCAATTCTCTTGTCTTCTGGTATATATATATATATATATATATATATATATATATATATCACACTTGTTGGTTTATCGTTCATTTGTTGTCGTTTGCGAACGATGAACGACAAAGTTTTTTATTTGCCTATATAGTTCGATAGAATTGAATCCAATAGGATATAAATAAGCATTATAGCATTAAAATTAGTCTATCAAACCTAGGATCTTATCAATGAGGTAGACCAAAAATGACCATCCCCTCTCGGGATTCGAACCTGCGCCCCCAACATTAAGAGTTGAACACACCTTAGCACGCACGGTTATTGCACCCCAACGACAAAGTTTTTGACGAACGACGAACGAAAAGAAAATTTCTTTATCGTTCCTTTTTGACACCAAAAAAGACAAAGTTTTTAAATTTTCATGGGACAAATTTCTTTTCTAAAGAAACGTCATCACTTTTTTCAGAAATTCTTTCTAATAAAACGTTATCAATTTTTTTCAGAATAGCGAACGACCAACGAACGATGAAAGACGAACGATTCAATTTAAAATTAACGATGAACGACGAACGATAACTTTTGGCGAACGTCAACAAGTCTGATATATATATATATTTATGTTTGTTTGTGTTTGCTTATTTTTCTTTTTTCTAAATCCCTAAACCCTAAAACATTTTTCAATTTTTTTCACAAATTGATTTTAGTTACTCTTGGAAAGCTAGGGGTTTTAAATATTTATTTATTGAAATTATAATTAAAAATCTCAAAAGTGTCTTAATTATCTTAATCAATATCAAAACTTCCTTTTTAAGTGTCTTTTCAATTTTAAAATGGTTATTGTACTTGTTTCCAATGTGTGAAAATATACATAAAAATTAATTTCTTATTATTTGTCACAATTCCTAAGTATAGGAGATTAAAAAACCCTGCTGCTCAACACATAGAATTGACAAAAACTTGCAGAATGTAAATTGCAATAAGAAATTTATAATTTGTTTAACAAGAAATTGTATATAATTGTCAATAATCAAAAGATAAAATGAAATAACTAATGTAGAGAGGCATGCATTTTCAATTTAGCTTTCAATAAAAAAGCTTAATTTTAAACTTGCAGAATGTAAATTGCAATAAGAAATTTAGAATTTGTCTAACAAGAAATTGTATATAATTGTCAATAATCAAAAGATAAAATGAAATAACTAATGTAGAGAGGCATGAATTTTCAATTTAGCTTTCAATTAAAAAGCTTAATTTTAAAATCTTGCTATTTTTTTCCATGGCACAGGTTTCATTTTATTCGTATTATACAATAATATAAAATGATAATAAATTTAAAAAAGAGGGAGGTTTGCGTTTGGTAAAAACATAAATAACAAATAGGCTTTGCAATTACTTATTGCAGCCTTCTTTCTTCGTTGGTTAAGTTCGAACTCCATGGAAAACCGAATAAGATTTTCGCTTGCTTATACCGTATTAAGTTCCGGTGAAGTACTAAACAGGAGCTAACAAACAAACAAAGATTCGAACTCCACGGAAAACCGAATAAGAAATGAAATGTCTCCTCAAGTTTACAATGTTCGATGCATTTAGTTGTACGAATTCTTTCAGGATTTTCAAAGCAGGACAGTCGTAAAATACGTGCTTAATATCGTTGTATAATCGTCTACAGTCTTTTCAATGGTCTATGAAACGGTTTAAATTTGCAGATATTTGCAGCTGAGAAGTAAACTTCTTCTTGCCATCATTTATTCCTCTCAAGGGATGTAAAAACCTCTTCTCACACTCCTTAAGGAAGATTAAATGTGTTCATAAATTTTTGGGTGGCATTCAACGCATAATTTGATATTTTGTCCTTTTGAGGAAATTTTACGCACCAAGGATCCAGGGGAATATGACATTTTTTTTTGCCTTTATGGTTCGATAGAATTGCATCCGATAGGATATAGATAAGCATTATAGCATTAAAATTAATCGATCGAACCTAGGATCTTATCAATGAGGTAGACCAAAAATGCCCGTCCCCTCTCGGGATTCGAACCTGCGCCCCCAACATTAAGAGTTGAACACGCCTTAGCACGCACGGCTATACGCCATTTGCTCCCCTTTGAATTGGAAAATAAAATCTTCCGGATACAAAAACTGACTGTTTTGTTATAATTGTTTTCTTTGAATGCAATCCCTCCAACTTTTCAGGCTCATGAGTAATGTTTTTGAAGAAATTGGCATTTTTCTTCCAGGAGGCGCTCTTCAAGAATTGGCAGGGCACTAGAAAAAACAGAGTTATAATTTGCTGTTACATTCCTTTCGAATTTTTCTTTAATTTATTTATCTCCGATGAGCCAGATAGGGATCTTGAAAGGTTTATTAGAATATGCCTTAAATTGTATCTCCATCATTCTGTTTTTCATCATAATGATTATAATTCGTTTGTCACATATTGGTATATCAGCTTCAGCTCATTGTAATGGAAGTCCTTCGTTCAATCACGAAACCTCCCCTTATAGACTAATCTTTAATTTATTATATGAAATCTACTTTGTTCGAACCTTTGTCAATTCTTTGTTTTTTACAGCTACCTATTGCTTTTTTTGTTATAGCTATTAAAAACCTAACACTGCCTGAATCCACTTTTAGAATCAACAAATAGTATATAGAAATAAATAATAAAGCCGTTTCAGTAACAATTTATTCATAGGAATAAAAACATTATTTTTTTGATGGATTGGACCCTTTTATTCCTCCCTCATTTCTACCTTATTAAAATATTAGATTTGAACTAATGACCTAGTTATTGAACCCCTTTTTCATTTATTCCTTTTACTACTTATTCAAAATCAATAAAAATACGTACAAAAATGTAGGAGATATATATTTACTGGCATTTTATTTAAAACTTTTTATGTAACATTATTTTATACGAATTGAACACTTTTCTTTTAAAAGCATTCATTTATATATATATATATATATATATACCTTTTCTTTTAAAGTATTCATATATATATTTATATATGTGTATATATATATATATAGGTATTATATATATAAATATATATTTATATATGTATATATATATTTATATATGATATATATATACGTATATATACATATGTATGTATGTATAGATATATATAGTTTTTAACATTTATAAACTAAATGGAAAAAAAACTATAAATGTAACTTTGTAAACAGATTTTTGTTTATTGCAATAAAAAAATTAAATTTTGGGTTATACAGCTCCTGTTTGTTTTTAAATGGTTCTTATAGAGTTAGCTTAGAGTTTTTGCTGTTCAATAGATTATAAATACAGTAAAAAAATAACTTCCACTGTAAATAACTTATATTACTCTGCCATAAAGTTTTATATGAGATTGCTTATGAATGGCTGGATACTAACTGTGATATAAAGGACCAACCACAGTCGTCTCAACAAATAATCTAAATTATACTTAGCTCACCCATATAATGTCTTAAGTATATAGATCGACGTTTATTTTTATGTAGAAAAAACTAATCAACGGAAGCAATGGCCACTTCAATTGTTTCTGAGTAAATATATTTACTTTGTCATAGTATATCAGACCTTGACTTCATTGAAGAGGGAAAATAAATCCTTCCTCATTTTCCTATTTATTTTGTTGTGTTCTTAGTTATATAAAAATACACATATATTACTACGGAAATAATGACATTTATGTCCAAATATATAAGCAAATAAAATATATGAGAAACATAGCTCACATATTCAACATTGTAAGAAAATCGTATATGTGTTTGAGGTGCCAAAGAAAAAAAAAGCCCTTTCTTATGTCTCATGAGCCTTGAAAAGACAAATCTAAAGATATGTAAAGATTTTTTTTATCTAAGTACTTTTTATATTTATATATATATATATATATATATATTAGGGTTGTTCTTATTTTTCAAATGTTTGAAATGTTAGCAACATTGTGGATTTTCTGTTTCTTGGTGATAAAAGAAGACGACATACAAAGTTTGAACAAAATCGGTCAACATTACGAGGTCGCGCAAAGAGGTGAAAGTTTTAAATTTTTTGTAAAAATATAGTTTTCCGCAAATTTCTTCAAAATGGTGGACGTTACAGACTTCATAATAATTATTAATTTAAAGGAAATCTAATTTACTACCAGACGTATGTTTGATGTTTTTTAATAACAAAGTTTTCAGTAAAAACAAAGCAAGAAAGGGAGTGAGTATTGTTATCTTATTTCATAGCTTTTTTGTATCAATTAACTTCACTCGCCTTTAGAAGATGACTTGTTCGCTTCAGAGTAAAATAGTACTTTTAAGTTTAGTAAAACTTTAGATGATAAATTCAAAAATGACCTTGGTTGCATACTATAAAGCTTTAATGACATTTTGTCCCCATTACTGGAGGAAGTTTTTGAAGAAGCGCATTCTGTTGGATATTTGAAGACGGTATTTCTTTGGGAAAACTGATATTGATCCCCAAACAAGGAAAATATTCTAGGTTGTTGAAAATCTGAGACCTCTAACGATGTTCAACACCTCGTATAAAATACATAGTGGTATTCTTGCGAATAGACTTAGAAAACATTTACCCAATTTAATACATCCTTCTCAAAAAGGATTTGTTCCAACGAGAGTGATGGAAGATGTTGGAAGAAATATAAAAGACACTATTGAGTATGCAAATACGAAAAACGTATTTATGGCAGTAATGGGGGTAGATTTTAAGAAAGCATTTGATAGTATGTCACATCAATTTATTTTAAAGATTTAAAAAGTAGCGGGATAGGAGAAGGTTTTACAAGAATGGTAGCAGTAAGTCTTTGTAGTACGGCTACCTTCTTCGACAGTGAAGAAAACATTTCCAAGTGAATAGAGGTTGTCGACAAGGCAACCCTATCTCACCAACATTATTTATAATGTGTCTCAATGCCCTTATAGAGAACATATGCACAAATACCAAAATAAAAGGTATTAAGGTAGGAGAGTTTGAATCTAAAGTAGAAGCCTTTGCTGATGATATGACAATATTCTACTCTGGCAGTCAGGAGGAAATTCAAGATTCTTTTAAAGAGACTTTGGAGTTATTGGAATATTTTAAACACGACTCGGGTCTTGAAATAAATTTTAAAAAGACTCATTTAATGGCAAATTTTAAAGTAAAGTTCAACTTAAATGGAATACAGGAAAAAAATATTTTAAAGATCCTTGGAACATACATAACTTTAGATAACAAACATATTTTAGAAAATAGTAAATTAATGGAGGAATCTATCCAACAAAACACGGCAAAGTATGCGAATTTTTAAAAAAGGATATTTTTCTAGAGTTTTTATATGGAATAGATTAGTTTTACCCAAAATAACGCACGTTTTAAAATTAACCCATATTCAGAGGATTTATGTAAAAGGATCGAGGAAATTTGCGAGGGTTTTTTATTCCCAAATGGACGCCCCAGAGCGATTTCATGGAAACGGATTCAAACACCAATTTTTTGGGGTGGATTAGGATTGCTGGGTATAAAATGTTTCTGGATGACAGTAATATACAAATGGTTCAGGAGAATTACAGTACAGGGATCTTTATGGAAAGAAATGCTTCAAAAGAGATTACTTGAAGGTAAAAACCTTACTCTAGACGAAGAAATGGGTAAAGGGCCGTATAAAGTTATAGAGGCATCTCAGGAAATCGGAACTTTTTGGAAATTGAACGGAAGTATATTTAAAGAAATAAGTGAGAACCTTTTAGAGAAAATGGAGTGGCAGGAGCCAATTGAAAACAATACAAGATTGACTTTCCTAAAGAACACTTCTATTAAAAAGAAACTTGTTTGCATGGGGGATATTTATAACGAAGAAAATGTTTTTACCATAAACGAATGTCTGGAGAGGAGGAGTATCCTACGCAAGGTTAGTTTCGGAAGAAGGGAATTGGGCCAAGGAACAGTTTTTATAATTTTATTTCAATGATGGAAAACAGTAAGATTCGGAACAGCTTACTCGAAAGGGGAGCAAATAAATTCTTTATTGACCAGATTGAGAGAAGACGTGAGGAATATGGAGTAGAAGCGTCTACGAAACAGATAATAGAAGGTCTTCAATCAAATTTATTAAGCCTCTCTTGGTTAAAGTACAAAATAGTGACCAACACTTTGTCTTTGGGTGCTACTCATGGGAGAAACACAGAAGAAAGGTTTTGCTTCTTTTGTGGGCATGCAAGGAAACATTGAGGCATTTTTTAATGGAATGCGGACAGATGGTCAGAATTCTGGGACATTTGGTAAATTTGTTTTATGATAATTTTAATCTGATATTACCTCTTAGAGAATTTGTCTTCTTTTATGTTGGCCCACATCAAGAAAAAATTATTTTTTAACAACTAAAATGCAGTTTTATGTTTATAAATTCAGATGTAACAGGGGCCCCTCCCCAATGATTTTATAAATATTATAAATACATGGATGTTGAGTGTTTATAATTTGTTATAAGTTTTTTTAATAATGAATGAATTGTAAATAAAGTTGTACCTGTGTACAAAAAATAAAAAATAATAATTATTAATTTAAAGGAAATCTAATTTACTACCCGACGTATGTTTGATGTTTTTTTAATAAAACAAAGTTTTCAGTAAAAACAAAGCAAGAAAGGGAGTGAGTATTGTTAGCTTATTTCATAGCTTTTTTGTATCAATTAACTTCACTCGCCTTTAGAAGATGACTTGTTCGCTTCAGAGTAAAATAGTACTTTTAAGTTTAGTAAAACTCTAGATGATAAATCCAAAAATGACCTTGGTTGCATTCTATCAATTCAGAATCAGTACAATCTGAGTTTACATCATATGATTCAGAGCCTGTATTGACCTATAAGAAATCGATTATGAAAAAAATAAATAATTTGTTTCTTAGATTTGCGTCAATATAGATATATATATCTATATATATATGCTAGATATACATATATATATATATATATATATATATATATATATATATATATATATGTTGTTCAACTTCAAGTTATAAATTTATAAATGAGTATTCTTCGATTAATTTATCAATCGATATATTGTATGACAAATGACATGCTTAAATGACTTTCTTTCATAATTTTTAAAGAAGTTAATATACCATCAAGATTTACCCAAAAAAATAAACAATACGTTGAGGTTGCGTTACCTTTAATTGCGATTTGTTACGAAGAAAAAAAACATATTTGCCTTTTATTTGCAAGTTCCTTAAATAATTTGAATATTTGGAGAGTTACTGTGTTTTGGAAAATGGGGTTCAGATTATTAAGAAAATCTTAGTGAATTCCATTCAAATAAAAGGCAAACATGTTTTTTTTCTTCGTAACAAATCACAATTATAGGTAACGCAACTTCAACGAAATTGTATTTATTTAATATGATGAATATTAAATCTGGGTCAAACTAAAGTGATATTTTCTTTACTTTCATCCCAGATATCGAAATTATAAAAACTGTTCTGAAATGCATTGACATATACAAAAAATATATTACATATTAATATAGTCAATAAATTGGAAACAAAAAATATATAGCCGCTTAAATAGAACACTAAAAAATGATCAACTTTTTGAAGCATAAAGCCTATTTTTTCGAATAGTACGAAAGATATTGAAATTATAAAACTGATTTAAAATGTATTAACATACTAGAAAAATAAATACTATAGACATTTGTGATTATTCTGTCTTTGCACGAAGATAACTTGGCGTGAACCATTAAAAATGATAAAATCCTGATTTTCAAAAAGGCCATAAAGTCCAACCTTTTTTTTTGACAATGTCTTAAATTGCATTTTTGGAGTCTACGTAAAAAACGGGACTCAAATCATTGGGAATTTCAGCCTGGGGCAAACAAAGATCTTAATTTTGTTACATAGTGTAATCATTATGCATAGAACTCACCTTATTGAAGCACCCTTATGTCTTTAGAATGCCAGACAAAAATAGGTATACTATGAGCTAAAAACACTAATGAATCCTCTTACAAGACTGAATTTAATGCTTTATAAAGCCTTTAGAAAATATTTATATACTAAGAGGCTTTGCAGTGTCCTTAATATATACAATGAATAAGCTTTCATTACTTTTTGAAAGTAGTGAACTATCTTTGCCTCAATGAATGGAATGATCATCCCCCTATATAGTCATTATTTAAAGTTATGCTGTATATGATTGCCCTATTAATAGCTATTGAATTATTAATAGGTTTATTCATGAATGACAACTTTACTACAGCCAATGCTTAAAAGTATTCTTTGTAAATGAGTTGTTATTATTAATGATGTGTCACTTATACAAGTATTTTGTGTGACCTTACGAGTTCTTTTAGCGAACCTGGTCTTGACGGACGAGTATTCTGTATTCCTTGTGGATGCATATGAGAATACGGAATTTTCTTAATTTGAACTTCCTTTCAAAGGTCTTTCTGAAAGTCTCGAATCAATTCTGTTCATCTTAGATTTTTACAAAATTATATTAAAATATATTTTGCAAGTACGTCTTATAACTCTGTTAAAATTATTACAACAATACAATGCTACAATAACAAATAAATAATTGTTATATGTCTAATTTATTCATTTTTTTTGTTTAATCTGTTCATAAATTTCACAAAATATACATAATTATGTTCTTTTTTTAAAACTTTTATTGACATTATCTCTGTCTTTTTGGTTCATATGGGCATTATCAAACTAATAACTTATGAGTTATGTTCTATAATATATTTGGCAAACAATTATTTTATTTCTATTCAATTTCGTCTTGGTGATGACTTAACTATATATTTTGTATGATATTACACTTTATAATCCCTTTATATATTCTATCTCAAACAGCATCAAATGTTATCGGACAAGTCTTAAGGTCAGACTGAAATCCAATCCAGCAACTCGTAAAAACTATATCCCAAAATGAGGTAAAATCACAATTACACAATTAAACATGAATGTAACACTAAACATTTAAAACAATTAAAAAGATGATATGGATTACATCAATATTTGGGTGGTTTTCTTTCATACTCCAATACATGACAATATTGGACTAAATATCATAAACAATATTACTTTTACATTAAACAAATGATAGCTGTAACAGTACATTAAGTACCCGGCCTTCACTGCTTTGATTCACGGTGGATTCTCTTCTCAGCTCAGACATGACTATGGCAATCCTCACATACAATCATTCGACTGTTACAAATCTTTGTAAATTCCTGCCTAGCCTACTGAACATGTTAAGTCCAAATATGTGAAAATATTGAGTATCATTCTATCAAATTATATGTATTAATACTGATGAATACTCAATTTAAGTGATCACACATCAAAACTTTGATGATCTGAGTACTCCCTCCACGTGATGATAGATTCATTCAGCAAGATCGTGACATGATACAACATCGCTAGATATCAATTTAGTTAATAAAATTCATTAAAAACATTTTTATATTATTGAGGCTTAAAATATTTTATGATATAAGATACAACAAAATATAACAAAATATTTGGGGAAAGAATTATGTGTCAACATCAATAACACAATGTACTTTAAAATTATTCCTCGCCTGAGTTGCCTTTCAAAATACAACAAGCAAATATTCATAAATAATGCTAAAACATCAAAACAATACATTGTATTTAAAACTCAAACATAGACAAACGTTAAAACCATAATAAATCATTCAAATAATTTAAATTCTTTTAAAAGTTTTCATAAGATTTAATTATATTTTTTAACATTGTAAAGTACTTCGCGTAAGCTTTGGGGTAAAACTTTATTATATCCGCCGCATATTGCCATCCAGCACCAGAAGTGTTAGGAATCTTCAACGAGAAGGACGAATAACGAGCAGCTGAAGATAACAACATTTTTTTAATGTTTATTCTTGAATCCAAGAGTTTCTTTCTAAATAATTTCTGATTAATTGGTAATTACTTATAATTCGATTAATTATAAATTTCACCTTTATACTTAAAGGAGAAATATTCTAATGAATAATGATTTTTTGAAAAAGTTTTTTATGCATATATCTGAGTAGATTGCCTCGCGTTAATGTTTCCCTTCAATCACATTAGGCCCAACTTTATTTTCTATTGCAAAGCCTGTCTTGACAATATAATTCACTTCAATACCCTTCCCAGTCCATTGCATAGCTTTAAAAAATGTATTTATTTTATTTGGAAAAAAGCAGACACTTAATAAATAAAGAACGCAAGTCAGACCTAATAGACTATAGTATTATAGAATACTAATGTGAAGCTCAAATTTTTTCATCCCAAAGAAATGTCCTTTTGGTATTATGGAAAACTAGGATTCTTAAAACTGTTTATTAATTATTATTAGAAAATGTATATCATTTGAATGTCATTATAAACATAGAAAAATAATATTAGTAAATGATTTGATAACTATTTTTTTTGAATAGTCGAAAAATTCCAGTTATCGATATTAATTTGGTTCAATATTTTATAAACTTTTTATTTTATTATTTATATATATATATATTTTCAGTTCTTAAAATTCCAAAGTTATTGCGTTAAAAACATAAATAGACATTGTAGTCTAAAACTAATACTTTGGAGAAGAACTACAACAATTCAAACATATAATAAAAATAATCAAACATAAAATGGCACAATACATACTTTAAAAGACGCTACTCCAATATTTTAAATAATAAATTACTTGAATATTTCAAAACACGACGCAAAATCTTAAATTAGATAGGGAACTTGATGGGAAGTATCGGACCTCCTCTGAAGCAAAGTTCCACGAATCGTTTCGAAGAGAAGGAATTTTCAGGGAAAATGCAGTGTATCTGGCTGCAGCTGATAGCAAAATTGCTCGTAGGTCTGTTGGCTTCACATACTCTCGCTTCGTTAAAGAGCTGGCAATCCGTGCTTTGGCGTTGAACAAAGCAAAGTCCACGGTCTTAGAAAACGACGTCCTTTTCTTTTTTGAAGCCCAAAAAGCACAACTGCTTTTATAATTCCCTCCCCACAACCGACCAGACCTCTGACGTTTAAGGAAACGAATTTCTTCTATATAGAGACAGCCTGGCAATCCACGAAGGCATGTAAGGTATCACTATAAAGTCAATCCCACAATCCTTGCAATGCTCCAAAAAGAGTTTTATAAACTTGTTACAGACAAAGGTTTTTCATTATATTTATTAAAATAATTAGTATATTTGTTAAACCACTCATCCTTGGTTTTGCTGGATCAATTTAAGGATCCCTTCCAAAGACATTTAGTATCGGAGTATTTTTGTCGTTTTAAAACCAACAAATTGGACAAAACGGAATTTCAATAAATGGAAAAAGACGAATTAAGATAAGCTATTGAAACACTTATTTCATCATTTGTGGAGTCGGATTTTAGTTCACGCATTCAAAAGTGCTCAATGGTTTATATATATATATATATAATATATAGCATATATATATATATCTTATATATAATTTAGAATTTCTTTGATTCGCAACTTCAAAAAATCAACACTCATATTCGACATTTAAGGAAACTATACTTATATTATGTGCTTAGTATATATATATATATATATATATATTTATAAGAGTGATTTTATATAATATTTATTTTATATAATATTTTATTTTATAAAATAAAAAAAAGTTAATTTTTTAAAAATTTATTTAACATATTTTTTTTGTAAAAAAAACCTCTCACAAATACTAATTTTACAGAGCTACTGATTTAATCATAAAGTTCCTTTTTGTGAATGGACATGATGCTAGATCAAAAAGTTATGTAAAACCACACATTTTTTCCCACACTATACTTATATATAGTTACCGTTAAATGCTAATATTAAAAATTAAACTTGTATATTTATTATACATAAATTGCAAAGCTCCAAGTCTTCATTATAGCTACAATACATATAAATTTTTTGTTCATTGTTACGGTTATGCATCACAATGAATTAATATTATATTTTAGGAACCCCCGTGCTTTTCAAAGAAAGCATTTTTACTTTTAAAACACGCATCATGACTCAGTGAATTTTAATATCTGCAAAACTCATTTGAAGGTAAATATATATTATATATTTGTAGATTTATAAAATTGCATTTATAGTGAGAGATCAATCACAAAATGCTAGCAGCATGCATGTCTTGAAATTGAAAAAAGTATGCATTCCATAAAGAATTATTTGATGGGGCATAGATAGAACTATGCATGTAATAAATTAAAGATGTAATATCAGTTAGACAAATATATGTATATATATATATACGTAAAAAGGTAAAAGTCATTCAATCCCCCCCCCCCCCTAAAAACATGTTTTATGATGTAAAGTGATATTTTCTGTCAATATGAAAATAACTAATTTATAAAACAAACAGGTTTTTTACACTCCTGTATGTCTTTGATTCTATATTGAAAGAACATTCTATAAGCTACATAAACATCACAGTTTATTTTAAAAACTGAACAGGAGGTTATACATAAAAAATAAAGACAATTATTTCAGATATTTAAAAATATATAATTTTAAATATCATTTTAGTTTGGAGGGATGAGACTTGATATCTTGAGGGGTAGCAAAAAAGAATTATAGATCGAAGGTTTAAAAAAAATATATTTGAGTTCTAAAAAATTCCAAAGTAATTGCGTTAAAAACAAAACATGAATAGACATTTTAGTCTAAAATTATTACTTGCATTATTTTTTCGGAGCATTACAAGGATTGCGGTAGATTATAAAGTGACACTTAACATGCCTTCGTGGATTGCCAGGCTGTGTCAATGTTGAAGAAATTCGTTTCCTTAAACGTCAGATGTCTGGATAGTTGTGGGCAGGGATACATAAAGGCAGTTGTACTTTTTGGACTTCAAAAAAGAAAAGGACGTCGTTCCAATAACTCCAAGGCTATAGATTACGCCTTGTTGAACGCCGAAGCAAGAATTGCCAGTTCTTTAACAAATGGGAGTGTGTGAACCCAACAGACCTAAGAGCAATTTTGGTATCAGCTGCAGCCAGATATGCTGCATTTTCTCTCAAAATTCCGTCTGTTCGCAATGATTCGTGGACCATTGCTTCAGAGGAGATTAAGTATTTCCCATCAAGTTCACTATCTCGTTTAAAGATCTTACGTCGCATTCTTAAAACTTCAAAATGATGTTGAAATTGGCTGGTGAATGTCCTCCCGTCATGGATTCCAACTAAAGACTGGTTTATTCTTTGCCTCCATGTTTCAGGAAGCTTTAATAAACTGACAAAGAAATCAGTCAGCCCTTTAATTTCATCGTTAGAATTGGGAAATACCATTTTGAGATGCCATGGCCGTGGCATTAAGTGATTTACAGCGGCCCTTCTTAGAGGGAATTTAAACCTTCCGTCATCAAAGAGATATAGAAAGAGAGCAGAGTGGACGGATAGCACATTGTTGGACTAAGCTTTTTCCTCCAAAACTGCCAAATCTCCCAAATTTTGAAGAAATATGGTCTTGAGTGATTTTTTCGAATGATGTCCACTGTTGAATCACTGAGAAATTTTATTTAGGAAATAACAAAAAGTTATAAAAAACCAATATCCTTTAGAAGATTGGAAAAGTTTTGATAAATCTATTGAAGGTGAATTGCTTGGAGTTCAATGATGCAATCTGGCCATTTCAAAGACGACCAATCAGCAAGAAATACTCTTGCATTCATACTGATATATATGCGTATTGTTTACAATAATATTAATATTTTATAAAACCAGCGTTATATGAGATGAATGGTAGCAGCAGCAAAGTTAGAGAGCTGCTTTGTAATATTCATATTAAATAAATATTTGTAAAGTCAACATGACAATACACAAAAACTGCATTATCCAAGGTCATTTGGTTATTTAGCTCACAAAGAGACCTAAAGTGCACTTTTTATTAACGATCAAAAATTGGGAAATAAAGCTGTCATGGGTATTACGTTGATAAAAATGCAATTATTTACCAATAAAGGATTATATTACAAAAACCAGAATCAAGGGGTGAAACATAATCAATGCCTCTATATGAAATTAATATTATACTTCTCGATAACCTTACCAATATTTTTTAAATCAAAGCTTTAATTTTGTCTTCTGGTCCTATTAATTATTTTTTTTGCCTATTTGGTTCGATAGAATTGCATCCGATAGGATATAAATAAGCATTACAGCATTTAAAATACGTCACTCAAACTTAGAATCTTATCAATGAGGTAGCGAACCAAAAATGACCATCCCCTCTCGGGAGTATTCGAACCTGTGCCCCCAACATTGAGAGTTGAACACGCCTTGACACACACGGCTATCGAGCTCGTTTTTAATCCTTTTCATTTTCATTCTTAAAATTGCTTTCAGTTACAGGACATTCATTATTTATAGGTATTGATAATAAAAAGAATCAATAAAACGAAACCGATACAGTTCGAACCATGAGTCTTGGAGTGATGTCCGAGTGTTTGGGCATTGATTATCACGGTTCTGTAGGAGAAGATAATCCTTGCGTATCTATTTAAGCTATGAGGCCCTTTTTGCCACATTAAAACGAGAATGAACTTTCAAGATCAGTGTAAATAATCTTCCCTAAAAAGCCAAATACTTTTTCAAATAATAAAAAAATACTTTTTTAATAACTCAAGTCAAATATACCATATTTCATAGACTGTAAATAACCTCATTAACAAGTGTGTTTTTGTAATTACAATCATATTGTCAAAGAGTTCGTTCTGTTGAATAAAATAATAGAAATATTACAAAGAGACTTTGCCATTCAGGAATTATTTTCTGTTGTGGTTCCTGCTATTTTCATATACCATGTATGTTATTGGGGTATACTTTAGATATTAATACAAATTAATACCAAATTTCAAAAATATTAACGTTTTCCTAACATTTTTTCTCTGATTGTACAGGGTTAGCCACTTAAATTTACACAAACTTTAACTGCGTGCTGAACAATTAAGAAGGTTGAGATAGCAAAAGGAATAATTCTTGTTGATAGCCAAGGTAATCAGCTTTCGGATAAGCTTGTTTACTATTTGATCCGTTGAGTATTAACAATGGAACAAGCCAGAAGGACGACGATATGTGAATTGCGGCGCGCAGGTCACAGTGCTGCCGCCATCTTCAAGATGACCCAATACAACCGGAAGACCGTCTACAACGTGGTCAAGGCCTTTGACGAGGAGGGGAAGACCACGAGGAAGGACCACAGTCCAAGGAGCGATAAAATTCGGACTCCTAGGTTCGTGGCAGGACTGAAACGGTCTATTAGGAGGACGCCGACCACCAAAATGACGAAGCTTGCGAAGGACCGCAATGTCAGCCACACCACCATCAGGAGAGCAGTCAAAGATGATCTGAACTATAGATCTAGGTGTAAATGCGTGAAACACTTGCTGACAGCGCAAAATAAGGCTGATAGGGTGTCCAAAGGCCGCAAGATCTTGAACGACCTGAAGAGCAAGGGACATTACTTGCGGTTTTACAGTGACGAAAAGATATTCACTGTAGACGAGTCCGTAAACCGCCGAAACGACCGCTGGATCTGCCAGGACCCCAAGAAGGTCAAGCCGACCATGTCCAGCAAGAAACCGTACGCGGTCATGACGTTGGCGGTCATCAGCAGCGAGGGGGACGTAATGGTGCCGCACTTCTTCCAGGCCAACGAAACCGTCAATAAAACCGTGTATTTGGACATCCTGAAGCGGGTTGTTGTACCGTGGATGAAGAAGACGGCTGGCGAGCGCAAATACACGTTTCAGCAGGACAGTGCGCCCGCCCACAAAGCGAAAACGGTCCAGAACTACCTGGAGGCCAACACTGCCCACTTCTGGCCCCCCACGTTTTGGCCTGCCAATTCACCGGACCTCAACCCATGTGACTTCTACCTGTGGGGAAGGGTCGAGGGGATAGCTTGCAACACCTACCACAAGCCAACGGTATCGTTGAAGGCCTCAATCAAGCGCACGATGGCCTCCTTGGACCCGCGCGAGGTGTCCAAGGCTGTCAAAAGCTTCCGGCGTCGAGTGGAGACCGTAATTGAGTTAGACGGCGAACACTACGAATAATCGACGGCCAGATAGTTCACCTCCATTTTTTGTTTTTGTTTTTTTGTCGTACATTTCCGCGTTGTTGGTCTGGACGTAGTAAAAGTTTGTGTAAATTTAAGTGGCTAAACCTGTATGTTGCAATTATGTACAAAAAACACTATATAGTCTACCAAAAGAGGAGTGCTAAATGATTACATTTGACTTCTATAACGAATTTTCGTTAAAGAAAACTAAATTTAAATGTACTAAATTTTCAAATTGAATTTACATCAAGGGTTAAGAATTAATTGTATTTTATAAGCCATTTGGACTCTATTATCTTATCCTTTTATAAATATACGTTAATTCATATATCTTTTATATAAACAATTTATAACAATCAACTTCAGAAACTAATCATTGTTAAGAGTGAAAAATCTAGACAAAGGCACTAAAATGATAAATAAAGTACTTAAATATTGCTAAGCTTCAAAACTTTTTTGCAGTCCAACATATTTGATATAATATAAACGTTCGTGTTTTTTTTTGTTTACATGGAATATGTTTTTACACTGTTCTACTTCATGGTAACTTATTATTAAAACGATCGAAACAATATTTTGAGTGGATTTTTTAAAAAATGGGGCGTGTTCAACTCTCAATGTTGGGGGTTGCAGGTTCGAATACTCCCGAGAGGGGATGGTCATTTTTGGTTCGCTACCTCATTGATAAGATCCTAGGTTTGAGGGACTAATTTTAATGCTATAATCCTTATTTAAATCCAATCGGATGCAATTCTATCGAACCATAAAAGGCAAAAAATGGGTTATTATGTGTTAAGAAACCATGTTTAAGAATCCAAATTATATATTGAAATTTAGTTAAGATAAGACAATATTTAATAGTTTTTGAAATACTCCAGCAATTAAGAATAATCATTAAATATTAAGCAAAAGTAAATCATGAAATATTAAGGAAAATAATAGAATGATTAAATAAATTATATACAATTATTTCTTTCCTATTTCAGTTAAAGTAAAAGAACCCAAAAAGGTAAATACAACCTTTTCGAACTCTATCATTTATTTTCTCTTAATGTTTTTAAATAGATCATTATTAAAATGAGACAAATTAGTTTGATTCCGTAGATTTATGATATAATAATAATAATAAAATAGTGTGAGTGGGATCATGAGGCTCGCTCAACCTAATGAACTCAATAATGTTTGATTTAAAATAGGTAATGAAGCATATCCAATAACATGAAGGGTAATGTTCCATTGCCGAAAACAGTTACATCTCTAGTCTCTGGACTAATGATGATTATTTGAGTGCTTGATGAAGCTTGTGTTTCAATTTATCATGATATATGAGGGCCATAATGATCTAAAGTAATGACTCTGGCAGCAACTTCTGTTTTTGACGAGTCAATTTGATGCCAGTCAAAAAAGGAACTGTTTTTCTTATGATGTCCGTAATGCTATTGTTCTATTTACAATCATTTTATAATGGATTCGTTAATATATAATATATTTAACAAATATATATATATATGTATATAAATAAGCTATGAAATTTGTTCCTCTTGGATGCAACTTAGTCATATCTTATCTGTCCTGCTCAAAGTAATATCTCAATTTAAAATACTGTGTGTCTTTTAAAATGTGCAGAGGTTTTTTCTTTTTATCCAGGGGGGGCAGAGCTCATGTAAACAAAGAGGGATATTTCCAATAATAAAAATCAAAAAAATGTGACGTCATCACTTAGACGATCTGCTTGTATATCTAATACTTACACCATCTAAATAAATAACAATAATAAATAATAATACGGTTGACTAATATCGATGATGCCACACAACTTCGCATATAATTTCATATAAAAAATAATACTTTTATGACTCTGTGTAACTACATTCACATGATTTTCAGCAAAAAAAATGAAATTGGTTTAATAATATGTTATTTGCATTATATTTTCAATTCTCAGGGCCGAAACTCAGCCAATTTATTAACAACATTTGAAAGGTTTGATTACACTATGTAAAAAATTAAGGTCTTTGCTTGTCCCTGGGCTGAAATTTCTAAAAATCCTGTTACATAGTGTTATTTATATTTTTCACTAGTCCATAAAGTAGTAGTAGTACTTTCTATCAAACAGACAGAAATATAATGAGAGAAAAGAAACAGAATATAGATATTTTTATGCCATAAATCATCATAACCAATCGATAATGTGACGTCATGTGTGACGTTTCAGTTTTTCTTTTCTAATCAGAGGAATCTAAACATTGCGTTCTGCGCATCTTGTATTATCTATTATCTTTGTAAGGCACCTATAATGAATTGTTTTAGCTTATATACATAATATATAATAAACTATGAAATTTGTTCCTCTTTGATGTAACCAAGCACTTAGTCAGATTTTATCTGTCCTGCTCAAAGCAATATCTCAATTTCTAAAAAAAAATATTAAGGACTACAAAAATGCTTTTACGTTTTTACAGAAAATTATGATATTTATTGTTTTGACTACTTTATTTGTCCGTTTTGTTGTGTTTTTTTTGTGAGATGTTTTACCATTGTTTATTTTATTTTTGTTATTAATGTTATGTTACTTTTATTTTGTGTAGTAACTTTAAACTAAAATGTGCATTTACATATGTACTCATATGCAATTAATAAAATATTGATAAGGTCAAAAAAAAATAAGAAGTTAAATAAATAATATTATAATTTATACCTTCTGCAGAAGTGATTTATCCTAGAATTTTCGAATTTAATTATACAATGTTTTGTACCTTATATTTAAATTTAATTAAAAAAATTATAATTTTTATAATTATGTTATTGTCTAATGTAATGTCTATTGTTTTAATATTGATGAATAACTTTTATATTTAGGGAACTAATTTTAAACTACAATGTTTATTTATACATTACATTATGTGTAATTTCTCTGAATAAATAAAGTTATATTTTAAAAAACAAATAATTACACGATGAGCTTCTAATCAAATCAGCTTTTTAATCAAACATTTCAACCTTTTTCAGGAATTAGTGAACCGATTAGGATATTATTTTTATTTTTATTATGAAAAATGCTTTATATCTGCTTAAACATTCATAGGTTAAAAATCTGGATGCGTGGAGATGTCAATTTGAAGAGCTGATGATATTTGAACTTTTGGAAAGAAAAATAGCCCCCCAAACTCAAATAGTGTAAAAAATATACGACGTACCTGTATTTATATGTAAACATTAATTATTATTTTATACAAAGCATGAAACATCATTTTGCCGCAAGTTTTATTTTAAATATCTAAATTTAATTATGCAAAGATAAAAATAACAAAAAAATATGGTTGACATGGGCAAATTGTCGCCAAAGCCTTTGTAATGGCGAGTATGTGATATATTGTACATATTCATATTTTTCATGCAAGTTCTTTAGACGACAATCAACGATTCCTCACAAATTTGTAGAAAACTTGGTAAAACATTTAAGAAATTAATACTATATATACTAATTTTAATAATACTAATTTTCTCGATGTTTGAAAATTTCTTTAATTATTATTGTTATAACTTTGCATCATTTACTGATTATAGTTAAGACGATGAATCATCTTATTTGATATTCATAACTATACATCATTTTAAAGAAGCTATATTTAGATTTTGTTAGATGCATTTAATTTACTCCATGCAAGCTAAAACGATAATTATTTTGTAAAAATAACAAATAAGTTAAATTGAATGAATATCTTGGTATAAACACAAGTTATGGAACATACAAAGTATAAATATGTATATTAAAATGATGAGGGAAAAATATCTCGATAGGTGGTGCTCTGTTGGAGAGAAGTCTATGAATATATATTTTTGGCTTCTTGTAGGCTTGACAAGGCAGAGAAAATCCATCATTTCGTCTCGCAGTCCTTCGTCAAATATATGTTTTTAAATGGAATTTTGTTTGAGGGTATTGTAAGTATTTTGTGAACATTATCAGATTTACTTTAGTAAATCAATATTTTACTCACAAAACCAGTTATCTATTCACAAAACGATCCTAAATTAAATCAACATTTATATATATTTCAAGGATAAACTTATATTCATCCTTACAGATCATTCTTGATATTCTCTCAGCAGGATGAAAAGTAGTTCACTACCTTTGTAGTAAGCTTCGATTCCTATACACATGACCCGGATATCAGGAGGACTCTAAGGTCTTCTTCCTTCCTGACAGGGATCTCCTAACATTAGAAGGGAAATGAACGACATAAAACAGTACAATTCACTAAACAAAGAAACTACGTGCTTTGAGTATGATAATTACTCATGTTTCAGGCTTTCTTAATACGTCAAAGACCTTATATAGTGAATTTAATATCCTTATCCTTCCCCGTATTTGTAAATAACACAAATAAACAATATTTATATATATATGTATATATATATATTCATAAAACTTGTTGCTCAATAAAGTATTTTTATATACATTCTTGCTAACAAAAAAATTAAAGATATAAATTTCTTTGTTTGAAGTAATAATAAAACTTTGTAAATATGTAGTTTTTGTTCTTGTGTACGCACCTGGGGGCTATCTGATATAAAATTCAAACTAAACTTACTTTACATTACTTTATTGCTTCAATGGTATGTTGTTCTGGTTGCTTCCATGATTTCTTTCATAATGTTCGAAATACATCCATCAAATATATTCAGGAAACTCTTGATTTCCTTGCTTCGGTGTTTTGATAGATGTAGCACAAATTAAAATTAATTTTCAATGTTATTTGTGTATATTTATTTTTTTTTTTCAACTTTATTAATTATTATAATAATAATTGAAAAATGTGATTAAAAAATATTTCCAAAAAATAATTCATTCCAATTTGATTATGTTGGGCAAAACTTACTAACAGTGACCTTTTATTATTAGAGCAACAGATATTCAATACAAGTGTGTGAACCCATAACTCTAAATTATAAGAATCTAAGCTAATTTAATATATTTTATGAAATAATAGATATAAAATATTATATTATATATATATCAATTTGTACGATCTTTATAATTTTTAAATATATATTTTAATAGAACAAATGAAGTCAAATAATTTACATAAAATACCTTACAATCGTTAATAAAGGGCCTATTGCCAGTCAGATTTATTTGTGTAAAGGGAGGATGTTGCTAATCTGTATCTTAACCATTTTTGTCTCGGGTCAGTAATTGGGTTCTGTAGGATGGTTTTAGGGCTAATTAGACTATTTTGTTATGATGACCTTTATCCCTAAAAGTCTTGCAGAGTCAAGACCACACAAAGATATTAGGAGGTATTATAGACACCTAATATTGAGATATCAAAATTTACCCCCCCCCCGCGCGAAAGTTGCGTCATTAGAAACTAAATGATCGTAGAAAAGTGGATTTTGGTTTGACCCCCCCTTACCTCCCCCAAATTGCGTTCAATGGTTTCGTTATGAAGCAAAACTTTTTTGTTATGACTTATTTCAAAAAATTATTTTAACAAAAATTAGCTATGATCAATTTATGACTTGTTATATTTTCCAAATTTTTGTCAAACAATATTAAGTGCCAATAATGACCATAAGTGCTGACGGACCACCATTTTTTAAATAACAGCTCCTACTAGGGTTCTTTTATCGTTTCAAGTAGAAAAAAAGGTACTCATGTTGATGTTTTTAAGTTGTTTGTTTGTATAGCTCCTAGATTGAACCACCTCACCGGAACTTAATCCGGTATCAGCCGGTTAAGTTATTTTTTAAATACGCCATAACTTCATTACAAGAGTAATCTCTTGTAATAAAGTTATGTTGAATTGATAATGCTTCGAGCCTTCAATAAAAAGAGGATTTAACTTGGTTTGAAACCATATAGGAGCGTAAAAAATTAGTATAAATTTTACAAGTTTTATGTGAGACTCACATGGACTTTTTAGTGAAATATAGGATCGTAAAATTCTGTTGGCTTTGATAAGACATTTTGCCTCATGTAATGCTCCTGGAGACCTGTAGCAAAAACTTGAATTCGAAAATTTTCCTGTTTGTATTCCTAATGTAATTTCGTATAAATATTTTTATCTGAGCTTAAAGAATTCAGTAAACTTGATTTAAATATTTTATTTTTCCTACAAGTATTTAAAACTTTTTACAGAATTTTTGGTAAAGTCTGTATTAATTAATTTTCCTATGGTACCTTCATTAGTCCGAGGTCCTTTTTGTGCGCCATCTAAACTTCTCTAAAAGGTAACTCATTCATGTGTAGAAGACAAATAATCCACGGAAGTGGTCTCTTAAGACTAACTCGAGTCTTTTTATTACTCCTTACCATATTCTGACATTGGTGTTGCATCCGTAACACACAACAGTGACCAAAGTGTCAAGTCTTTAATGTTCTTCGACTACTGGAAGTAGTTATTTCGCTTGATCTTCCGCAATGCCACTTTTTAGTAATACGTGATCAATGTATTCATGGTGGAGTTCCAAAATATTTATTTTAAAAAATAAGAATTAAGTTTTAAAATAACAAGTTACCTTTAACAATAACTTCTTTTTATCAGTTGAGAAACATTTTTCGTCATTATATTATTATCTGCAAAAGCTTATGGATATAATCAACGTCATAGATCTATGAAAGTATGTATGAAAGTTAAGATGTGAAAAGCAAACGTATTTAAAAATCAACATGAGTACCCTCTTTTTCTTTTCTTTCTTGAAACTATAAAAGAACCCTAATAGGAGCCGTTATTTAAAAAATGGTTGGTGCGTCAGCACTTATGATCATTTATTGGCTCTAATTTTATTTGACGAAAAACTGAAAAAAATAACAAAGTCATGAGTTGATCATAGCTAAATTTTGTTTTAATAAATTTTTCAAAATAAGTAATAAAAAAAGTTTTGCTTCATAACGAAACCTTTGAATGCAATTTGGGGGGGGGGTAGGGGGGGTCAAACCAAAATCCATTTTTCTACGATCGTTTAGTTTCTTATGACACAACTTTCGCGGGGGGATACATTTGATATCTTAATATTAGGTTTCTATAATACCTCCTAATGTACATATATATATATATATATTGTGGTAATATCATTAAATTAGAAGAAGTGAAATCAATAGAAGTGAATAGAAGTGAAATAATTTTAATTAAAATTATGTGAAATGACAGCATTTTCATGTTTATTTTTGTGTAATATTCTACTAGATAATCCAAAAACGTTTCACTAATCCATTCTTGAATAATGGAAATAGCTTTCTATCCTTTATATTATTAGTAAATAGCATTATTATAATATGACCAAGTAATTATAGAGACCAATTTATTATTTGGGCATATATATATATGTCGATTTTTGTAACCCTTTGATACACTGCGAAGAGATTCCTATTTAGTTCAATTAAATGGAAGTTCTCTTTAATACATACAGAGGAAGGAAATATATGTATGCGTACATGCACCCTTTTGGTCCAACCATTTATTCCCTTGAAAAATAAGCTAATTCATAAGTCCATGAAGGAAATATCTGCCTAAGAACATCTTCTCAAATGTTCATGGTCTAACTTTAATGTTTGCAGATATTTATGAGGGGGACCAGCCTTCATAACTCTTAACTTAGCTCTTTAGTTATCTGTGCGGATGTAAATTGTACAAGACATATACGTATTATTTTTTTAAATACATGAAGGCGGCTCACCATGTCCAATTCTTTTTAAGCATATAGTCTTATATTTGATGGAAATTTCTTAGAAATGGAAAATAATGTTTTAAAAGGGTATGCTTATTCAGCATAACAAAGATTTTCTACTTCTCTTTTTATATAAAAAGCAAGGATGACGTAAACAAGATTATGTGAAATTTGTAAAAATAAAAGTGTTAAAAGGCATAAATATTTTGTCATTTATGAATTTAGGATGGGCCTAAAAGAAAACATTTTAAAACATTCGATCATAAAAGGTATACTCAACAAAAATAATAGAATAATAATAACGATGCTCATATTAATAACCATAATATTGATTGGTATATTAAGTGACAATTACATGTAGTTATACCCCCTAAAAAACACAAAAACTGTCTGATTTCTCTTAAACATATTTTTTAGAGAATCTAAAGAAAATGCTGATTTATTTTAGGCTATGAAATATTATTTAAATTTAAGGAATAAGACTTGAAATATATATATCTGATGACTCTGTATTGCATTTTATTCTTATTTTTAAAAGATTATTCCACCTCAATGACGAATATGAAGGATTTATAGTTGAGTTTATACAGCAAAAATTAGTGTTTGGATTGTAAAAAAGATATGTTTGTTTGTTTGTCTTCTATATAAGGCCGACCCCACCAGAACTTAATCTGTTATCAGCCAGTAAAGGTCTTCCTAAGAGCAATTAGCTAAAAAATATATATGTTATAATCTAAAATAATACTTAAATAGAACGAAAACATACCTGTAAGAAAATAACAAATATTAGGACCGGGTAAGTCATTTCATATTATAATAGAAATACCAAAGCAGTCAATGAGTAAATAATTAAACGATTTTTTGAATGCTATATCCTAAGTTAAAAGTTTAACACTTTTTAAATATATATAATGGACAAAAAGATAAAAAAAGAACATGATTATTTAATAAGTTCATTTGTTATATGTAATTATTAAAGTGTCTCCTTTAATAAATATTGTCAGGGTTTCAGCAGCCCATGAAATAAAACTATTGTACATTTTATAGAGAAAGTATTCATTAACTCAAAATATTTTTTCAAATGTCTATTGTAATTCTCAAAAAGGTGATGTAGTTCAATAGTAAATTAAACTTAATACAGATAGTGTATAAAATACATTGGGGACATACACATGTTGCAATATATATACATATATATATATATATATTTCATCTCGGATAGTTGAAGTCTAATTTGAGATGCATTGAAATAAAAACTGACACTGGGATTAAAACACACAAGAAAAATACAAGCCGAGCGGTTGAAAAGGTTAATAAGATGTCGGAAAAAAGTTAAAAAGAGTAGCTAAAAAAAAATAAACCATCGATAAAATAATTTTTATGAACTTCAGTTGAGATATATATCCCGGTGCGGTCCACCGTGATAACAAGGAGGCGTTTTTTTTTCTTTTTGTTCGCTCAGTCCACCTAGAGCAGGAGTCGGCAACCTGCGGCTCTATAGCCTCATGCAGCTCTTTAGACCTACTTTTGTAGCTCCCTGGAACTTTTCCAAAGACGTTAGAAAATGGGAAAAGGATGGGATAGGAAAATATATGGGACCAAAATGTGTACTGTATAAGAAGGTAATTTTTTTTTGCGGCTCCAGACAATTTTTTAATTTTTTTTTGGTCCGTTATGACTCTTTCAACATTTTGGGGTGCCGACCCCTGACCTAGAGGGATGAGTGTTTAGAAATCCTCCCTGGGTATAGAGCTCAGAATTTCCAGACTCTTTCTATCGAGATCTTGGATACCCTTTGGAAATCTACCTCCACTCGTTCTTGAGGGATAAATTTTTGTACCGTGGATATAAAATCCTCTATCTCGTAAGCCTTGTCGTAAGTCGGTGATATTGAGACAAGGACGACAGTAGGCGAAGTTAATCATGCTCCAAGTTCTTCTAATATTATATCTTCGACATCTTTAATGACTAAGACATTTTCTGTGGCTTCCTTTGGTCTACATGGAATTGGCTCATATGTTAATTAGAAATCAGAATCATCTTAAATTATAGCTTGTAATAGAGTTTCTAATTAACATCTTCCATCTCATTATGCAAGAACTCGATCGGCTCTTGACGCTATGAGAGGGACGTCCAGATAGGCATTCAAATGCTGTAAAAAGCGATGTAGAAGGGAATGGGGTGGTCCAAAGAAATGTCTCCCTGTGAGATTTTGGTAATTATAAACCTAGGATATATTTTTTTTTTTTATTTTCTCTGAAATAACCCCTTAACAGTTGTGATGTTACCTCCTCTTGAAATAATTCCGAGGAACTTCCTCATGAGCCATAAAAGTTGAGAGGATCATTCGTTGGGGCAGGGTTGTGTAAACTTGAGTCATTCTCTTCCAATGAAATCCGCAGATCTGAGAAGTTCCAGTAGGCCCTTGTAAGTTCTCCATAGGTGATAATGATATTCTCTAGCTTTGATTTTTTTTATCCCAATTGCCCAAAATTCTTCACCTATCAATAATCTCTGAATCCAGGGGAAAAATCAGAGATTTCCACATAGACTCAATTTCAATCGATCCCAAACCACATTAAGTGCACAGCAAGTGTTCAATCTCATTTTTTAAATGTATGGCTTGGATCTTGGCTTATGAATTTCATTGCACAAGGTGACCGAGAAAGGCAGATATCGCATTACGGGGATTTTTTAGGCAGATATTAGTGCTTAATTAAAAAAAAATATGATTTCGTTGCGGGTGAAGGAAGTTATAAATTGAGACCGTTTTTGTAAAACAAACCGATAGCTTTAATCTCCTCCCGCACCTCTTATGCATGTCTGTAGAACTTGCTATGACAAGGTCGTTTTTACAAAGGCGTCTCAGATATCTCCTCTTTTCTTTAACAAGGACTAGATTTTACTAATATTAATTCCATGAACAATAATATAAAAGTTTGTCTTTTTTTTTTTCTTGGCCGCAAGGGGCTTATATTTCACAATGTAGTATTGAAAAAATTACAATCACAAATATATAACGGTATGCATCAAATATCAAAAGGGGTAACGTCCGAATTGTATAACAATAAATAACAATAGTCATACGAACAAAAAAACAGAACAGTTATGGTTTTTTGAATAAATTATTTGAATTTCATATATATATATATACAGTTCATAATTGTTGGAGTACTTTGGAATACAGTGAAGCGATGGACATCATTTCAAGGAGGTTGGCATCTTTAATTGTTCTTTTTTTATAAATAACATAGTGAACTTTTGTTAAGACCGCATCACATCTTGGATTGCGCGAGAAGGTGATGAAGTCCTCCTCTGATGGGTTTTCATTGAAGTGACCATGGTAATTTCTTGAACGGCCCGATATGTTTCAATTAAAGACGAGCATTTCCACAGTAAATGATCTGTAGTTCTATTTCGCTCTTGCAAAAGAAACAGTTACTACGGTCGTCCTTGAAAAATTTGCTGGCAACTTCCAGTGAACCAGTCAACTTTCTATATTTGATCCACTTTTCTGCCGATGTTAAAAATGAATTTTTAACAGCTTTAATGCATTCGCTGATATTTCTTCTTATTCCTCTTCGTTTTAAATAAGATTCAAATGGAATTATAGTTGATATATACGATGTATTTCTTAAAACCCTCGTGGCTATAGTAGAAACTTTTATTCTAAAAGGTAAAAACGGTCGTGGGGTATTTAGTGGGCTACCGAAGACACTAGTAAAATATTTAAAAGCGAGCTTGTTTAAAATTTCTTCAGAATAATAACGTCACTTGCGATAAAAGCGTTCACTGTTTTAGGGATAAAAAGTTTGTCTTTGATATATTTTATGAAACTTATATTATACATTTTAAAATAAATAATGTTATGAAAATAAACACGTTTCGTCATTTGACTTTGTTAAATGGAAATTGACTTTTCTTTTCTCTCAGAATAACTGTATTTATAAATAATGATTTAAGAAGTGTTTCTTTTTAAACATTTTATAAAACTTGAAATACATTTTTAAAAATTATTTCTTATGAGAGCAATTGTCATCATTTAGTCGTTCCATGTTAAAAAAATATTTGATTCTATTCATTAAATCATCCTCACTATAATGCATTCACATGTCCAAACAATAATAAAGTTATCACTCCTTTCATTGAAAAGTATATATAAATAAAGTTCTACGGCCTAAGGCATTGCACTTTTAACAACACACATAGATGTATAATGTATCTTGTGTATGCAGAGACACACGCAGAAATATTTATCATCATCCCCCTGATATAAACATTTTCCATTTCCTCTCAGTTCAGCCTCAAATGACTCCTTCAGGCATGCGATTGTTGTTATGCTCCAGATGAACATGCAATGAAGTCTGCAAAGAAAGTTGTGTCTTGAAAAATGATTTTTAATACTTATGGTACAAAGGTCATGTTGAAGAAAAGGTTGACCCATACAATAATATTGTAATGATAAAAAAGAATGTTTCATAGCATAATTAGCAGGAAACGACCGGGACACCCTTTTTCGCCGGGACCCGGTCTGGGACTTAAAATTTTCAAGCTGGGACTTAATATATATTTTCGTTCTTTCGTCATTCTGAAGTGACAACTTTTTTTAAAGAAAAGACTTTCCAAAAATGTGAGGACGTTTTTTTTTGAGAAAAGACTTTCCAAAAAAAAAAAATTCTCAACAAAAGTAATGATGTTTTTTTAGAAAATAATATTTCCAAAAAATCCTTTCTAAAAGAAATTCCTTTCTTCTTTCTTTAGTTTTTGCGAAATTATTTTCTAAAAAAAAATTATGAATGACAAACTTAAGAAAATATTGAAGTCCCGGCCTGGTGTCTAAAAAAACTGGGACACCGGGCCGGGACGCTCAAAAAACAGCCGGGACCCGGTCGTTTCCTGATAATTAGAAATTCTGAAAGTTTAATTTGGATATAGAATGATCTGTTTATAAGTCTGTTGGTGTTTGTTCATGTTTGTATTGTAATATTTTGTTATATGTTTATATAATTTCTTATGAAATACATGTGCTTAACCTTTCTAATTATTTTGTTATTATTTTTATGGTATTAAATATAGTAAAAATAAGTTAAAAATATGAAAGGAGCTCGATGGCCGTGCGTGTTAAGGCGTGTTCAACTCCCAATGTTGGGGTGCAGGTTCAAATTCCGAGAGGAGATAGTCATTTTTAGTCTACCTTATTGATAACATCCTAGGTTCGATAGACTAATTTTAATGCTGTCGGATGCAATTCTATCAAACCATATAGGCAAAGAAAAAAATATGGCAGCTCTTTTAATATGATTGGTTGAATAAAAAGGTGAATGAATGATAAAAAAGCAGTTGGCCTTATGCGTTAGGGGGTAAGACAATGTTGTCTTTTTAAAACTTGGTTGATAGAAAAGAGGAGGGAATAATTTGAAAACCGTTGCCAAAACTTTACTCATGGCTGTTGGGGAATGATTATGATCAATTCAGAGAGAAAAATATCACCCTTAAAAATGAAAACTGTCTCTTCCCCTGGCCCTCGAGCATTGTCATTTGAGAATCCTTTAAATGGACTCCTCCAATATCACATATTATTATTATTATTATTTATTAAATAAAGCAATTGCTCCTACTCAGAAAAAACAGTTTATTCCTTGTCGTCTTATCTGTCGATAAATGGAACATCACTTAAACTATCACACGTCTAAATGGAAAGAAAACAGTGTTTGCCCACTTATATTCATTAATGATTTTGCGAGTAACCCTTTTGCCTATCCTTATATATATATATATATATATATATATATATATATATATATATAATATATATATATATATATATATATATATATATATATATATATATATATATATATATATATATATATATATATATATATATATATATATATATATATATATATATATATATACACCATATTGACTCTTCAATCCCCCGATACAATAAAAACCCAGAATTTATTAGAATGCAGATACTATATAATATATATGAATTCATTACATATATATATATATATATACATTAATCCTAAAAGTACATATTGTGCTTCGTTAGACATGATTGTGTAGGCAAGATCATGTTACATTAATATAAGACATATAGTATTCCGGTTTTTCCTCTTATAAATAGTATAAATGCAATTTATCTCGACATCCCAAAAATAAACATCTTAATTAATTCGAAGAATGTATTATGTTACTGACAAATTAATTAATCTTTTTTTTTTTTTGTTCATTATAGATATTTAATAAACTTGTAGAGAATTACATTCAAATAAAAAGGCAAACATATCTTTTTCTTTAGATGCTCCAATAAATTATACACTTTTTTCTAAATATGTCTTTGTGATAACATTTATGTAATATATGATTATAAACAGTATTATGTTTTTTTAGAATTTATTTAGTTGGTTTTTATGTGCTTTATCATATAATGATTGAAGAGTTTGCTTTTTATAAAATATTTTGGATAATTTCAGCAAATTTAAATCTTCAAAAATTTATGAATATTCCCAAAATGTAATCTTTTTCCCTTTTCTAATAGAATAGGATAATTAATTCCTCTATGATCCTCTAAATTCGATTATATTTAACATATTTTACTAATAAAATAGACCCTCTTTTGCCATTTGTGACGTCATGCTCATGAGGTAGGTTGTGTGGCGGTGTATGTTGATTTACTTTCATTGGTTGAAAGAGTTCTACCTTACTTTTAACTTACCTTGATTTAATCAATAGTTCGTTATGCTAAATTGTTCTTTGTTTTACTTTTATCCCAGATATCAAAATTATAAAAACTGTTCTGAAATGCATTGACTTTACAAAAAATTTATTAAATATTGATTATAGTCAATAAACTTGAAATAAAAAAAATATAGCCTCTTAAATAGAACACTAAAAAATGATCAACCTTTTTGAAATATCAACCTATTTTTTTGAATATTACGAAAGATATATAAATTATAAAAACGGATTTGAAATGCACAGATATAGTAGAAAAATAAATAGTCCTGACATCTGTGGTTATTCTTACTTTGCACGAAGATAACTGGGCGTGAACCAATTGAAATGATTTTTCAAAAAAGGTCATAGGGATTAAACTTCTTTTTGGACGATATTTTAAGAGTCATTTTTGGAATCTACGTAAAAAATGCCGACTCATGGAAGAAATAGCCCAACTACATAGGGAGGCAAGTTTCTAAGTATTTTTTGAATACATTTTCTTATATAAACTGTGTAAATAATGACATAAAACAATTGTATTGTTGCAATTTTAGATAAATGCTTTTTTTATGTTGTCGACTATTGTTCAAAATCACCACAATTATTAATTCCTATTGTCTTAAACAACTAACTTTTGATGTTAGAAGGACTCTTATATTTCATATATAACAAAGAAGAAATATATGCCTAATTTCGGATGAGATTGTTATAATGGAGTATTTGTATTTATAATAATTGTCAACTGCAGTTTTATTTATGATTTGTTAATTGATAATTCTCGAAGTAATTTTCGACTTATACTTCATATTTATTTAATGAACCAAAGGATACTATTTATCATTAATAGTAGATACATGAATGAGTGAAAACCGATTTTACAATCATTTTAATAGTTAAAAGAAAAAATAAGCCTAATTTCGGTCACGTTTGATTTTTTATTAAATAAATGGACTATTATTACTTCATAAATTCTTGTTCATCGAGAACTTATAAATTATTAATTGCTTATTATTGACTGAGGGTTCCATCCCTCTTTTACATTATTGAGTTTTTTATTTACGTCCAAGTTTTAAACAGTGTGTGTCCGAAATTAGGCATATGTGTCTTCTTAATTTTATATTTACTATTAGACTACATCTACTATCGTTATGCGCCCGAAATTAGACCTGTATTCTCTCTCAAGTGCTTCATACATCAATATGTTAGTTATTTAAGACAATACATATTATCTACAATGATTTGGGTGATTTTGAACTAAAGTTGACAACAATAAAGAAGAGATTTATCTAAAATTGGAATAATTAAATTATTATATGGCATTATCTACTCAATTATATGAGAAATATTATCTAAAAAATACTTAAGTGTGTGTGTAATCGAGTATATATTGCCATGGGGCACATTAGTTACATTAGTACCTAGTCTAAAAATAAATAATAAAAACAATAAAATTAAAATTATAAATAAAAAAATAAAAACAAATAAAACAAAATGCCCATGCAGAATGGATTATATGGGACGCTACGTCCAATGTCCCTAGCTGCGTCCAATGCCCTAGCTGCGTCCAATGGCCCTAGCTGCGTCCAATGGCCCTAGCTGCGGTCCTGGCAGTGTGGAGGGTAGTGGCCGACCTAAAGGCCTTATACAAGTTCCACACTGATATTGCGTGGCATGCAAAAGTAGCTATCTCCCTCCAAAGTGGGTACGCCACTGAGTCGTGGGCCTCATGTATTCCACTCAAATAGCTGCCTACCTATGTATTTCGTCCATTTCTTCCATGAGTCATCATTTCCTTTTCTACCTTGGTCCATTTCTTCCCAGGCCGTATTTTCTGGTCCATCTTCTGGACACTAAAGTCACCCACATCTTTTTTTAAAGTCTACTGATTAATCAAATAGTTCATATTCCTGTTTAAGTTGCATTAGAAATATCAATAAATAATAGTCATAACTTATTACGTATATAACTTATAAGAGTTGACTATAAGAGAAAATAGTTATCATGTTGTATTATTATGAGGTCACAGCCTAACTAACCATACATTAAATGAAGTTTAAGAGAAAAAAAAAATAATAGTAAAGCCGAATTAGAAAAAATGTATTAGATTAAGTACAAAAAAGATTCTTAAAACAAATTAAATTATAAGTAGGTTTTTGTAAATAACTTTGTAAAAATCTATTAGCCATATGTTAGTATACCAAAACAGAAGAATTTTTGTAAATATTTGTTTATCGATAGAGTCGAAAGTATTATTCTAATTCGATGCAACATATTCTTATTCAAGTTCGTGTCAAAAATGGTAGATTCAATATTGCATTTGAATTCTTCTCCAATGTATCGTGAGTTCCTTGAATAATGTACCTTCTCCGAAATATATATTTACATGTCTCTGTATTGAATTAATTCAATTTGTAGAAACTATTTTCTAATTTCTATATCAGTCTAATGTAATTATCTATTTCATTGGCCAGACTTTTTAATAATAAGTAATTTCAGTTTAATTATCAAAAAGTATATAGATAAACTATGTAATATTTACGATATGTATAATAATAATAATTTCATGTTTCCTTATAAAGTAGAATTTTATTGTATATAATTTTTTGATAATAACCAACTTGGTTCATATGGATTTTATCTATGAATCTTTCTCGCTGCATGTTGATATGTGTATCTTCTACCACTTAAAAAATAATAAAAAGGAAAGAACAAAGTTCCAGAGTAGAAGTCATGAATGACGATGACAAATATGGCACTTTTTAATAATATCGACCTAAGGGTTGAAGTGCGTGTAAGGATTAAAGTTCCAGATGCAAAAGCTATCACTGAAAAAAAAGAGCAAGAAAAGGAGAAAGAAAAAGGTTTACATCATATGAGGGGGCTATTATCGCCTTTTTATGACTGCTGGAATTGCATTCCCAGAATGCAATTACGAATTACTGTGACGAGAGAGATGGGGAGGAGTGTGAAAGATGAAAAGATATTAATTAATTAAATAAATATCGCACGTAAAAAAAATAATGAAAACAGTGTTTGCCCACACATATTCATAAGTGATTTGCGAGAAAACCCTTTTGACTATCCTATATATATATCCGTATATATATATATATATATATATATATATATATATATATATATATATATAATAACATTATAATATAAATACCGTATATATTATATTTGATTTAATAATTTAAACCGAATATAAGATTAATGTGAAGGGAATCAAGGAAACTTGGTTCTTTATCACTAGAGATGTCAAGTGCTAACGCGCAAACGGAGGCTAGACATCGACGCTGGACAACCAGAGGGATATGCAAGCCTTACTGCGGTCTTTGGAACAACCGAAGGATAGACGAAGCCGACAAGTGTGGTAGCTTCTCAAAAACAGCCAAAGGTTAGACGCCGACGCATGGACATCCATATGCAAGCTTCTCTGTATCTCAGGAACAACCGTGGGATGGAAGGAGACCGGATGAAGACAGAGGCAGGCACAAAACCCTTCGCCCTGAGGAACAACCGGAGAATAAAAGAAGAAGGTTGATGACTATAAGAAGGCTGAGGGAAGCGACCAGGTCAAATAGGAACATTGTTTTTTTTAACTAGCCTTTAGGTGATTTGATTGGGGAAGGGGAGGGGGCTTATACAGACGATTAGGAAGAAATGGCGAGGAATAGTCGGCCTAGGAAAAATAATGCAGAAGAAAAAATTTGACCATTTCAAGAAATTATCCAAGATAGAAAAGAAAAGTGATGGCGCATGGAAGAGATTGCCCCGATAAATATTGCCCCGTCACACAACAAAGAAACCGTTGATTTGAAATGCCAAAAATACATTTATTTACTCTGAGAAGGTGTATTTGATCGATACTTTGTTATATTCCACTTAGTAACTTGCTTAACTATGTATTTGGACCATTTATTTATTTATTCAACAGTTCATTTTTATTATATGGACAACAGAATACATAAGAACCTAAGATAATGTATGAAAATTCATATAGTAAATATTTTAATTTACAATTTTATCATAGGGGTTGAACTAATAACACTATTTTCAATCAATAAAATACAATAAAAAAAATTAATTGACATGTGTACTAAAATATATTAACATAAATTTTGAGCTTTAAAATGACATTACTTGCAATTTAAAATTCTTTATTATTGTAGATAATGTCTTCCGGTGGATGGATGAAGGGAAGGGAAGTTGGACCATTTTTACCTTGGATCATTTCTTCCTAGCCATTAGGCCGTATTTTCATGGTCCATGTATTATGGACCCCATGACAGCCATGCAAAGTGCATGAGGTAAACATTGATATGTACATTCTAATAGAATACCAGGTAATAGAAGATCATGCAATAAATACCACTTTATTTTAGTGAAGCAAACTCAATTGCATCATTGAATTATTATTATTTAATTTTTCCTTTTATTTACTTTATAGAGCTTGATATTTAGATGTTGATTGTCCAAGGCAAGGTCTGTATAATAAGGTCTGGGCAATACAAAAACAAACATGTAGCAGTGTGACTACTCAATGACGTCACCGGAGAACGAATATATATATATATATATATTATATATATATATATATATATATATATATATATATATATCTATATATATATATCAATCTCTATCTATAAATACATACATATATGTATATATATACATATATGTTGTTTTTGTGTGTATGTATGTGTGTGTATAAATAAATAAAATAAATAAATATAAGTTATATATATATATATTCGTTCTACAGTGACGTCATTGAGTAGTTATACTGCTAGGATTACATGCTTGTTTTTGTATTGCCAGACCTTATTAAACAGACCCTGTTCCAAGGCATTCCTTCTTCCATTCTTTATTTCATTAGTTTCTTACTTAAACATGCCTTTTCCTTCCTACTCTCCTAGTCTATTGCGCATCCTAGGATAGGTATATATCGGTGGAAAAAACCAAGCAAAAACTTTTTTCTGACAAGACACAAGAGGACAGTTATATAAACATAATAGCTTATGTTCTTACAAGCTCTCTACTTTTTTAAACTGAAGTTATATATTTTTATATATGTCAAATGGACATATGTTATTTACAAAAAACAGAAAGTAGAAAAAGTACAACATTTTTTCTTCTTCTCTTTCTTCTTCCCAGCTTCTTATCTCATTCAAACAAAGACAATTCAATAGCCACCACCACCACCCAAACGAATAAAGCTTTTATTTCCTCGACAATTTTTGTCCCTTCTAAATCCTTTTCTTAGGTGACCAAAAAGACGACTTATAAAGAATATAAAAAAGCCTTGTTGAGAAGTCTCAAGGGCCCCCTTTGGATGATTGTATAATATTATAGGGAGAGGGAAAGAAGAGGTCAAAAGTACATATATGTAGGTATGGGATGATATTATACACTTAAAAGAAAATACTTGAAGGTATAATAAAAACCATGAGGTCAACATATTGTCAACAATCAAAATATAGTACCTCCGCCGAAGGAGGTATTGTTTTCACTGGTGTTGGTTGTTAGTTGTTGGTTTGTTTGTCAGCAGAATAACTCAAAAAGTACGGAACGGATTCGGATGAAACTTTGTGGAGTTGTTGGAAATGCCAAAAGGAACAAGTGATTTAATTTTGGCATCTCTGAGTGCAGAATACTACTACTAATAATAGATGAAATGGGGGTCTCTATTCAGTGAGTAGGAAAGAACAAACGCTTAAAAATATTCATTGACGTATTATTGTTGATTTATCAGCTAAGGACTACGTCACTGGGTGCTTAAACTGCTTTCTCTTCCCGTCTTCCTCTTAATATAATATTAAATAAAATATAACGCTAATATTAAGAGCATGATGGAGAAAAGAAAGGAGTTTAAACATCCAGTGACGTATTTCTGAATTGACTAATAAATAGTATGACGTCAATGGATTTTTTAGGATGGCTGTCTCCTCACTCATTATTCACCAAACACACCTACTTATGTAGACATATATGATTGGATTGTAATTCTGTTAAGTGATTCATTAGGTGGGGATCGGCGGAGGTTTGCACTCTCTGAGTGTATATATGCCTCTAGTTTTTGATGGCACTAAAGTATACATAACTTTCATATCCCTTAGACATATTTTCTAAAGAATGAAAAATAAATAAAAATTGACTTACATTATTTAATATCGTTCATATATGCCGTTAAAGTTTGATGGAATTATTGTAGCGTTGAAATTAGAAGCCCATCAGACCATTATATTAGGTTCATTACATCTCTGGGGACAAACTTGATGTCTCAACGATGAAATGCTTTACATGAAATATATATTTATAAATATATATTTTTTAATGGTTAAGATGTTTATTATTAGCTAAAATCCATACATTGTAAAATATAAGAATACACTAGAAAGTAGGAGATAAAAAAAGCCAATCTTAAGACAGGTACGTAAAAAACAAAACATATATGAATATTATAATTCAAAATTATATATATATTTTTAAATCATTGTAAATATTATATAATCATGGTATGATGTAATTTATTAATATTTCAGAATCTAAACATGACCTCTGATTTATACAACTCTTCTTTAACTCATTATAATTTATTTCTGAGAGTTTGATACGAATTAACTTTCAACATATTTTTTTCTGCAAAGTTTTGATGATCCATTTAAAAAATATTTGTAAATAAATATTGAATCTGTCAAATATTTTGGAATTCTATATTGCAAGATGTCACTTTGCCATATAGAAAAATGAAAAAGTCAAAAACGAGTTGGCTCGAAGAGGCTAAACATATTTTTTTCCTAGCGTCTTGCCTTCATATTTAGATTAAATATCCTAAAATCTTATTTGAATTTCGATGCTTATTAATTTTTTTTTTCAGAAACATAAAATTTATCTAATGAGTTTCATAAAGTAATTACAGTAGGTATCAAATGTTTAAGAACTTTGAGTTGAATAAAAAGGAAACGTGTTGACTAACGGCATTTTTCATTTATGTCGAAAATCTGTATCTAATTTTTTTAATTAGACAAATTTTAAAAAGTCCCCTTCATATTATCTACATTCTGTAGAAACATACCCGTCATTAATGGGTTTAAAAGTAACATGGTCGTTAAGTGCAGTATAAAGGTGGACGTTACAGACTTCAATAATAATTATATATTTTGTACGCGAGATAGGCTTTTTTTAATGTACATATAACTCTCTACTTATTAAATTGATATGATTTAGTATACCAAAATATTAAAGCTGGTTAACCAAGCTTTCATTTGATATGTTTGGTGTTCTAAAAATCGTTATACTTTTTATACTTATAACAAATACGTACTCTCCCCCCAAAATTGATCTTTGATATGAGAATATACGATTACCATATGGTAAGGCTGTTAGTGTTACCTGGATAGAAAGAGAAAGAGAAGGGAGGGAGTATTTGCCTCACTTCTCTCCCTTCTTTTTTCTTGCTATCCAGGTAACACTAACAACCGTTACCAATGGTAATCGTATATTCTCATATCAAAAGATCAATTTTGGGGGGAGAGTACGTATTTCCTTATATCTCTTAAAGTATAACGATTTTTAGAACACCAAACATATCAAATGAAAGCTTGATTAACCAGCTTTATATTTTGGTATACTAAATCATGTCAATTTAATAAGTAGAGAGTTATATGTACATTAAAAAAGCCTATCTTGCGTACAAAATGACGCATATAATGGATTATGTATGCGTCAGAGACAAAGTAAAATTTTGAGAGGATACCTTGACGCAAATCTAAGAAACAAATTATTATTTATTTTTTTCATAATCGATTTCTTATAGGTCAATACAGGCTCTGAATCATATGATGTAAACTCAGATTGTACTGAATTCTGAATTGATAGAATGCAACCAAGGTCATTTTTGGATTTATCATCTAAAGTTTTACTAAACTTAAAAGTACTATTTTACTCTGAAGCGAACAAGTCATCTTCTACAGGCGAGTGAAGTTAATTGATACAAAAAAGCTATGAAATAAGCTAACAATACTCACTCCTTTCTTGCTTTGTTTTTACTGAAAACTTTGTTTTATTAAAAACAAATCAAACATACGTCTGGTAGTAAATTAGATTTCCTTTAAATTAATAATTATTGAAGTCTGTAACGTCCACCATTTTGAAGAAATTTGCGGAAAACTATATTTTTACTAAATTTTTAAAACTTTGACCTCGTTGCGCGACCTCGTAATGTTGACCGATTTTGTTCAAACTTTGTATGTCGTCTTCTTTTATCACCGAAAACAGAAAATTCACAATGTTTCTAACATTTCAATCATTTGAAAATAAGAACAACGCTAATATATATATAGGTATATATATATATATATATATATATATATATATATATATATAAATAATATAGGTATATATATATATATTATAATTGTCATAGAAAGATTCATGAATACAAAATATATAGACTATTATAAATGATTAAACGGAAATAGATTGAAGATATTAATAATTGAAATAATTCAATAAGGTTATTAAATCCATGGAATATAGAATCGTATTTTTGTGTATTTATTGTGTTGAGTTAATTTCAGAGTTAATTAATATATTATTATTATTTATCATATAATAAAACAATTAGGCAGGTAAATGACCTGTGTTGTTTTTATTGGAGCATTCAACAAAATGAGGGTGCATAACAACTTTGTTTTTGTTCGGTCTTTCTGAAAATAAACAATTGAAAAAGAAAGCTATATATTTAATATCAGGTTATGTTGTATAGCACACAGTGGTGTTGATCATTGAGGGCAACATTGTCGTTAATATCGAGTTCATTCGTTTTTATATAGTGTTCATATGTATTATATTATACTACTGGTTCGTCCAGCCTACAAGAAAAATAAGGGAAGCTTCGTTTCGCTTTCACACTGTGAAGATGAACCCTCCTCCATTCTCCTCGCTATTTCCCCTCTTGTTTTTACCTTCTGCAAACAACAAACATACTTACAAAAGTACTCCAGGGCTCTCTTACTGCCATAATGAGAATAAAGTTTATTTGGTGCTATCAGGTAGTGTGCTCAACGAAGGACAACTAAAAAAGGTGTTTAAATGATGGAGGAGAGTGTGAAACATTATTTGTCTTATGGGGGACTTATGTAGTAAGAGTCTACATATGTATATGTATGATTAACCAGATCTACTTTTGTAGTTCTTGTGTTATTTGTATATAATGCCCTAAGGCATTACAACATGTAACTCTTATTGTTTGTAAAAGAATAACGTTGAACATATATAGGTTATAAATTGTATATGTATATATTAAGAGATAAAAGAGATAATTTATATATTTGTTGATATCCAGCTCAGATGAAGACTCTCAATGTTAAGGACGGTGGTGACTCGACTATCTTGTGGGGATGGTTAATTTTAATGGATTTCGTGGAAAATAGTTTGATGGACTCACTTTAATGTTAACCTACTGAAGCATATCCACAAGCATACAGATCCTTGAAATCCAAAAAATATGTAATATTGATTTCCATAAATATATAGTTAATATAGAGTGTAATCCGTTATATTTCAGCACGAAGTAGCTGGTCTTAAATAATAAATATAATTTAATTTATTAAAACAAAACAATAGAAAAACACAAACTAATTAATAAGCGTATATATATATACATGAATATATATATAAATAAAAAACCACATCGATTTTTTTGGGAAATCATGCCATGAGATCGGAGTAATCTATAGCGCCACTCCCTCGGCGAGAGCTATTGCTGCATCCCTGGCAGCTCTCCACGTCCTGGCCTGTCCTAACTGTGGACTTTTATTCCAGGCAGTTCTTGCAGCACATACCAGGAACTGCCTGGAATAAAAGTCCACAGTTGCGACAGGCCAGGACGTGGAGAGCTGCCAGGGATGCAGCAATAGCTCTTTGACTTTAGATATATCGGATGTCCTTGTAAGATAAATTCGTAATAGTTAAATCCATAGAAAGAATATATAAATGAAGGTATTTATTTTTCGGATTTATCTCAAAGTTATCTCACCTTCAAAATGTTGAGCAAATTTTATTAATTATCTTTGATCCTGTCAATGAATTATTATTTTTACAATTTAATAAAATTAAATTAGTTATAACACTCTAACATATTTTAGTTCATAGAGTTTCAAAAAATAATTTTTAAAATCAAATTGAGAGGAGGGAGGAAGATTAGGGGCGGATAACACCGGTAAGTGTACTAATTTAAGGATTGTGATCTAAAATGTTAAATCATTTTATCTATTGGTTTAAATACAGAGTACTTACCAACACATTGACATTTCTTAGCATATATGGGACTACAGCGGAAGAAAGATTGTGCTTTTTTGGCAGGGATTCGCTTGAGACATCAAAACATATCTTATTAGAGTGCAGGTATGTGGGAGAAACTTTGGATATCTAAAATTATTATTAGCGATTTTTTAAATATGCAAAGAAGAAATTAACTTTATTACCTCTATAACACTGTATTGTATTTATAAAATGATCTAAACGTGTTCCTCTTTTTTTCTGCCTATATGGTCCGATAGAATTGCATCCGACAGGATATAATAAGTATTATGGTTCCTCTTACTAAGAATTTTACTTCTTTATAGATTATATTGTTAATATCACGCCGTTTTAATGCATTTTTTGTGAATTATGATATAATATACTATTAATAAAATTGTATTTTTGTGCAAAAAAATCGAATTACACTTCCAATATAACATTGAAAATGTTAGCAATTGAGAGCACAATTCTACAACAAATCAATAATTTTCATACACCTAGTGTGATATGACGTACTAACAAAAATATGTTTTATGACCCTGCTATTTGTAATTTGATGATGTAAGATGACTGCTTAATAGATTCCATGTCTCGATATTCAATTATTAAAGTTAAGGTACCTGAAGATACACCTGAAAAACAATTCTGTCCACTTGGAAACAAAAAAATTAAATAGTTACCTCCGCCGAACGAGGTATTGTTTTCACTGGTGTTGGTTGTTTGTTGGTTGGTTTGTATGTCAGCAGGATAATTCAAAAAGTACGGAACGGATTTGGATGAAACTTTGTGAAGTTGTTGGAAATGCCAAAGTAACAAGTGATTAATTTGGCATCTCTGAGTGCAGAATTAAGATTCAAAACGAGCTAAATACTAATAAATATTTCAAGTTAGCCTACTCTGCCAATAGATGTCACTGTGCTGTGAAATCGGGCGCAGGGAGCGTTCCTTTCGGAATTTCCGTCGAGGGTAACCCTCCCCCGTCCCTCTACGCCGCCCCAGTCGGGAAAAATTCCGCCTCGGAAGGCTCATAAGGACCCCGTGACGCGGAGGTTGCACTCTCTGAGTGTATATGCCTCTAGTTCTTGTTTCCTACCCAATAAGGATGATGGTATGGCCGTTTGTAAATAACTTCTTAATAAAAAAATAAGATATGTTGATATTTTTACCTCCGCCGAAGGAGGTATTGTTACTCCGCCGAAGGAAGTTTGTTACCTCCGCCGAAGGAGGTATTGTTTCCTGGGTGTGTTGTTGGTTTGTTTGTCAGCAGGATAACTTAAAAAGTACTGAACGGATTCGAATGAAACTTTGTGGAGGTTGTGGAAATGCCAAAAGTAACAAGTGATTAATTTTGGCATCTCTAAGTGCTTTTTTAATATGCAAAATGAACAATACTACTAATAATAATAATGAAATGGGGTCTCTATTCAGGGAGTAGGAAAGAACAAACGCTAAAAAAATATTCATTGACGTATTATTGTTCATATATCAGCTCAGGACTATGTTAACCCAGTGACGTAGCTTAAACTTCTTCCGTCTTCCCATCTCTGAGTGCTTTTTTAATATGCAAAATGAGCTAACAGAGAGGAAACAATGATTAGAGATAGAAAATCGGGCGTGTGAAAGGGAGAATGTTTGAATAGGATGTTGTGGGTATCGGCGGAGGTACACACTCTCTGAGTGTATATATGCTCTAGTTACCTCCGCCGAAGGAGGTATTGTTTTCACTGGCGTTTGTTAGTTTGTTTGGTTTGTCAGCAGGATAACTCAAAAAGTACGGAACGGATTCGAATGAAACTTTGTGGAGTTGTTGGAAATGCCAAAAGGAACAAGTGATTAAATTTTGGCACCTCTAAGTGCTTTTTTAAATGCAAAATGAGCAAAATACTAATGAAATGGGGTCTCTATTCAGGGAGTAGGAAAGAACAAACGCTAAAAAATATTCATTGACGTATTATTGTTCGTATATCAGCTCAGGACTATGTTAACCCAGTGACGTAGCTTAAACTCTTCGTCTTCCCATCTCTGAGTGCTTTTTTAATATGCAAAATGAGCTAACAGAGAGGAAACAATGATTAGAGATAGAAAACGGGCGTGTGAAAGGGAGAATGTTTGAAGTGGAATGTTGTGGGGATCGGTGGAGGTACACACTCTCTGAGTGTATATATGCCTCTAGTTTTTCACTGGCGTTGGTTTGTTTGTTTGTTGGTTTGTTTGTCAGCAGGATAACTCAAAAGTACGGAACGGATTCGGATGAAACTTGGTGGAGTTGTTGGAAATGTCACAAGTAACAAGTGATTAAATTTTGACATCTCTGAGTGCAGAATTAAGATGCAAAACGAGCTAAATACTAATAAATATTTCAAGTTAGCCTACTCTGCCAATAGATGTCGCTATGCTGTAGAATCGGGTGCCGGGCGTCTTCCTCTCGGAATTTCCGTCGTGGGGAACCCTCCCCCGTCCCTCTACGCCGCCCCAGTCGTGAAAAATCCGCCTCGGAAGGTTCATAAGGACCCCGTGACGGCGGAGGTTTGTAATCTCTGAGTGTTTATATGCCTCTAGTTTGTTTTGGATTCATAGTATAATATGTTTATCTATAATGTTTATTTGTCTTCTTTACGCAATCCAACAACAAAATGTTTTTATTGCTTAAGATCATCGTAGGGGAGACCGGGGACAGTTGCAACAGGGTCCTTTTGTCCAATCAGGAAGTAGTGCTTTAGTAGTACTCCTTTTTCTCTGCAGTGGAGGGAACTCTACTGAGCATGTGCAGTGTGAGTGTCATCACACTAGCTTGTTCCTGATTGGACAAAGGGCCCTGTTGAAACTGTCCCCAGTGTCCCCTACTGATATATTTTAAATTAATTTTGTTTTTAAGATAAAAATAAGCATAACTAAATGAAGAGTGTTTTTATACAGCGTGCGAAATGCAAAACTTTACGTAGTCTTTGGTAAAAATTTGGTAGAAGATATTTTTTGTTTTCACGACCTTGGGAGAGATTCAGTTTTTAAAGATGGTAGATTTTATTTTCCCCTTAACAGATCCGCTAAGAATTTTATATCTCCGATGCCTTGGCATCTTAAAATGAATTTTACGATTTTAAAAAACGAAGTACAAGGAATTTTATTGGAATATATGAGAGAGCTTAATCTATCCCAGAAATGGCGTTTTAGAATTTTAGACTCATTAAAAAATATAGTAGATGGTAGGAAATTTACTGCACAGCTTCAGATTTCTGGGAGGTGTATAAAATTCTTTCGACCGTGTAAAGACTGTGGTAAGGTATACAATGATATCGTACATGCTTTTACTGGTTGTCAGGCTATCTCCATCTTAAGAACTTTTATACAAATCAACGTTCCTGGAATGGAAAATGGTCCAAGAAATATTATTCAAGCCATTCTTCTGTTTGGTTTGGCGGGCAGGAAAAACAATCGTCGCTGGAGTCGAAGGCGATTGAATTCGCCATCCTAAATTCGAAAGCTCTGATTGCCAAAAGACTATCAACTTATACAGAATTAAAACAAATGAAATTAGAGCTATTATACTGGCCGCAGCTCCCAGGTATACAGCTTTTAAATTGAAGATACCACAGGAAGACAATACCAATTGGACGCTCGCCATCAACCAGATCAAATATCTCCCAACAACAGCGCTGCAACATAAAAAGTTTTTAATACAAATAATCAATAACTTCAAAAAGAATATCAAAAATTTACATGTTGATTAATTTTATTTGTTTTTGTTACTTCTAAATATAGTGTACTAGTACTTTGTATGTTATTGTTTGTTGAGAATTTAATTGTATTACCGTGTTTGTTTATTGCTGTGCATAGTTCTATGTGGATCACCATGTGGTTGATTTTCAGCAAGCAATAATTTTAAACTATAATGTTTATTATGTATCTTTTAAACAATTGCTTGTCTGGAAAAAAAAATATATATATATAATTTAATTACATTTAAGATGGAAATGAGGGGTATTTGGCTGACTATAACGGGTCAAGTTGATATCTATCTAAAGCAGGGAATGGCAAACTTTGGACTTGCGGGCCTCTATGGATTATAAAATTTGAAAAAGGGGCCACAGAAGGTCATCGACTGTCTACTTTCCTTTTCTTATGTCCGCTCATTTTTTACAGAAGGGCTCAAATGGCAATGAGAAAATTTAAGAGAGAAATAAAGAGTAAGACCAGCTTAAATGTCAGCGCGCCATCTATTGGAGTAACGCGGTGTTGTAGGTACAAGACGTAATGAATGATTTATGAAGCATTACCATTATTTTATTTACAAGCTCGGTGGGCCGGATTAAGCTTTAGACCAGAGATGGACAGACTTTTTGACTTGCATGCATAAATGTCAGTGCGCCATCTATTGGAGTAACGCGGTATTGTATGGAGAAGACGTAATGAATGATTTATGAAGCATTATCATTATTTTATTTACAAGCTCGGTGGGCCGGATTAAACTTTAGACCAGGGATGGGCAGACTTTTTGACTTGCGTGCCTAAATGTCAGCCCGCCATCTATTGGTGAAACGCGGTATTGTAGGTACAAGACGTAATGAATTATTTATGACGCATTATTATTATTTTATTTACAAGCTCGTCGGGCCGGATTAAATTGTCTAACGGGCCGTATACGGCCCGCGGGCCTAATTTTCCCCGTGCCTGATCTAAAGAATGATTTATTATTATAAAGGATCTCTTCGGAGCCATTCCTGGAAGAACTAATGATACAAATGTATGTACATATATCAGATAATGAAGTTTGAGAGAGGAGGGGAGAGGGGAGACGGGGGATAATAAAGGAGGAAGAAAGAAAAGGGGTTGACACGTAATTATGGACTGCATGTCTCTAGGGAAATTCCTCCATTTGATTGGAAACTCTCATTTTCTTCTTTTCCTCTACTTTTGTTCAGGTAAATAAAACCTTAAAAAAATCGATAAAAGATATATAAATAGTAGATCAAATCTTAAGAATTCATCTTTGGGATAGTAAAGACATTAACAACAGAGGAGAAGCTTTAGTGGAGGATCTAGTATTCTTTAGTATTGACATGAATTTTTTATAAATCAACATTCGAGGATGGCATGTTGATAACCCACGACAGTCAATGTGTGATATAACTTTTAATTTTGGAAAATACAAACCTTTCGCAGAAGAGTCAAGAATTTCAAAAAGTCAACTGGGATATTTTGGATGTCAAACCGAAAATGTTCACTGCCTTAAGTCATTCCAGATTCTATAACAATATATAATGTGCAAATCATTATATGTTAAAATTATGAAGGGTCCCAAATTTCATTGTACATTAAGGAAAATAACACAACATCTAAGTCCGTGCCATGGTGGACAAAACATCTTTGCTGTATGGATGCATTGGTTTTTATTAATGTACATTTATACTAAGAAATGTTTGTTTGTACTATGGTAAAAAAGCAATTAATGCTCACCTAATTATATATATATATATCAGGAAACGACCGGGTGCTCGGCTCGAGCCCCGGCTACTTTTTGAACGTCCCGGCCCGCCCGGTGTCCCGGCTTTTTATAATCCGGGCCGGGACATCAATATATTTTCAATATTTCGTTTGTCACTAAAAATTTTAAAAATCATCACTTCAGAAACTTTTTGTAGATTCTTTTCTAAAAAAAGTCGACACTTTTTTTGTTGGTTCTTTTCTAAAAAAAAAACGTGATCACTTTTTTGTAGATTCTTTTATTAAAAAAACGTCATCACTTTTTTGTAGATTCTTTTCTAATAAAGTCGACACTTTTTTGTTGATTCTTTTCTAAAAAAAACTTGATCACTTTTTTTTGTAGATTCTTTTCTAAAAAAACTTTATCACTTTTTTTGTAGATTCTTTTCTAAAAAAACGTCATCACTTTTTTTGTAGATTCTTTTTTTTTTTAAAGTTGACACTTTTTTTGTTGATTCTTTTCTAAAAAAAAACGTGATCACTTTTTTTGTAGATTCTTGACTTTAGAATGTCGAAGGAACGAAAATATATATTATGTCCCGGCCCGGGTCCCGACGAAAAATGGTGTCCCGGTTGTTTCCTGATATATATATATATATATTGGCCAAAATTTTAGTTCTTCTTTAGTCCGTAAGGGGCTTTTTCATGCTAGAGCTCTTTGAAAATAATAACAAAGTCCTTTTATTATTATTTATATTGGAGACGTTTTTTATCTTTATATTTCAAATCATCAAACTTAATTCCTTTAAACCGGTTTTAAATAGGATTGTGACTTAATTTCATGGACTAGTGACATCTAATGTTAAAGAAAGTAACCAAAATTTTGGGCAATTTTTTTTTTTGATTACTTTTTCCTTGCATGCGCTACTTTACTTTAACGCTTTAGGTGAACCCAGATTAAGTTTTGATGTGTTGAGGCTTATCTAAGAGTAAAGAACAAACATGAATCATTAGGGACAACTCTAAAATATTTCATATATGCACAAAAAGCAGTCACCAAATAAAGAACTCTTTGAGTGTTCCCAAAACTATTCTCCAAAAAGCTTCTATAAATGATTCGTCTAAAGGAACGACTATATGTTTCCAGAACTATTTTAGTTACCTACTTCGTATGCATACCTATGTCTTATAAATCATGTTTTAAAAAGGGTTTTTAATTATTACAGAATTAATATTGCACATTATAAAGAAAAATAATTGTATGCCTTTTATAATATATATCGCTAATGGGAATAAATATTTTACACAAAAACATAATCCATATGCACCATAAATAATAATTGCAATATGTTTTCGAGCTCCAATAAATAAAACTAAATCTCCTATGTAACAGACTGTACATTTTAATCAATAGATTTGTTTTTATTTTTGTAAATGACCCCCCCCCCCATAAAAATACCAATGAATATGGTTTGAATAATTTATAAACAAATCGAACCATCTGATATATATATATATGTAATAATAATAATTATTATTTATTTCTTCCCCTTGTTAACTCAAAATTTAACAAAATTTGTAAGTATGGCTTGGGAGATCTCCTATCCAGGTACTAGGTGTTGGTAAGAAACACATTTTTTTTTGTATTTACTGATACAAAAAATATATATATCGAGTATACCATAACAAATTTAATTATTTATGGTTTATAAAACTACAAAAATATAATAATCCTTATCAATATCAGACTTTTCCAAAAAAACTTTATTGTTTGTCAAATCTTTTAAATATGTCAAAATAACTATGCATCCAAAAATATTTACAACCTTCAGGGCAAAATGAAATTATATATATATATATAATTAAACTTTTTAATCGAATATAAATTTAACAGACCATAACGTCGTCTCTTCTGTCAGTTATGCAAAGTTGGATTTCTTTATCTACAAAAATATAATCAACTACCTACATGAATCAGCCACAATAATCCACCATTTTTTGCATTAAGGTGTGTTCAATAAAAAGAGGTGTGCTCGATATAGTAACAACAACAGTATGGACATATTTTTCCACCCTGTTTATGTAAACAAGATAAAGATCTAAATCCTTTAAATCCTCCCATTGGAGGTATGTGGGTATTGCACCCTAAAGTTTGTCATGCCGTCTCTTGTAGCGATATTAAAATGTGGATAGGTCTAATTCACAGAATGTAATACATTTTTTATTCAATAATAGACTTTAAAGCGGGTCAGACTAAGGTCTGTATAATAAGGTCTGGACAATGCAAAAACAGACATGTAGCAGTGTGACTACTCAATGACGTCACCGGAGAACGATTATATCTATCTATATATATATATCAATCTCTTTATCAATCTATAAATATATGTATATATATATATATGTGTTAAAATAAATATAGGTTATATATACATATTTATATATATATATTCGTTCTCCAGTGACGTCATTGGGTAGTTCTACTGCTAGGATTACATGTTTGTTTTTGTATTGCCCAACCTTATTAAACAGACCTCGGGTCAAACATATATATTTCTATTGAAAATATTATTTTCTATTATGTGTAAAAAACGATATAAGAGGATAGCTGGGCTTATCAATCATAATGATACCATTCTACTTATGATCTGGATGTGTCTTACCATGATTTAAATTATGTGTCGGTGGAATGGTTTGTTTTTTCTCCCATTTATCATCATTGTCCTCCCTTGCATTGGTATTTATAAAATTAAGACTTTCACAGGAAGTGTTAATCATGCGAAATCTATATATATTTATATCAAGTTGCTTGATTTATGCAAGGCATTGTAGACGTGGTTGTACTTCAAATTTCAGGACAATCATTTAAGTTTATTTATCCCTGCAACAATTGCGAGTGCTTATACAATGACAGCTTACATGCATTCGTTGAGTTTCCGACACTCTTAAGGGCGAAACAATGTTTTAAACTTGATATTTGCGAAAAGGAAACAATTTTCACTGTTATTTTTAAGGTTTTAATTGGAGACTACAAATTGAAAAAAATCCCCTCTCTAATCAAATGGAAATAAATGTTGCGTTAAGTAATATTAATACCAAAAAAAACAAGGAAAATGTTGAAGCTGTTGAAGCCTATCGACATTATTCGGTTTGTGTCATCTCGTTCAGTATTCTACGAGAAAATTTTGAAGAAGGTCCTATTAATTCATTGGTTATATTTAAAGAAAATATAAATTCTTAATTCTTTCTTTGTAATACAATTTTAAATAAAGACCATTAAAAAATCCTAATTATAAACTAATAATTATTTGGTAATAACTACGTTCTAAAATAATCATTTAGGTTAACACAACTGTCGATTTTTTTATTTTAGTAGGATTTTTTGTGTTGCTTGTATTTTATATTGTTATATTTTATCTGATAACAATTAGTATATATATATATATATATTTATATATATATATTATATATATATATATAGATGCCGTCCTGTGTGCCGACCCAAGACGTTCCCAATATCTAAAATTGAATGAACTAGATCTCTAAGCAATATATTTTCGTTTTGAGGTTTGTTTTGTATTCAGCTCCAATATATTCAGAATCTAATAAATCTCTCCAGACCTAAATGATGTTTTATGAGAAGAACACCTACATTTATATTTATTCTTGAACTTGTTCTGTAAATAAAGATAACATTTTTTCATCGAATCCTAGAGACTGGCTACTTGTTCGAATGGTGAACTTGAAATGCTTGATGAATAAAAAGTATTTTTCACAAACAAATTTCAACATGCAGCCTTATAAAATAATATGGCAACTACACAGTTTAAATATATAAATTCCCTGTTCTATAGTGATAAATAGCCTGGTCAGAGATTACATATTTAGGAAAGTTTTTTTTCAATTTTCCCCCCAGGAGTATATGCGGTTAAGCTTCTCATGGGCTAACGGAAACTGCAATATTTAGGAAAGTTATTGGTACCTAAAAATACCTAGAAAAACAATCAAGTTTGGATTGTTTCATGAACTTGTAAATATACCCATTGATTTATACAAGCAGAATTACATAATTAAAAAATACTCGTATTTATGTATTTATGAGAGCTTTTCTATGCTGCTCTTCTCAATCCACTTATCTCAAGTGTTGAAGTCACGGAGTGTAAAGAAATCATATGCAGAGGAAAGAACGAGGAAAACATATACATTGAATGGTGCAGATTACACAATGACATCACAGGAAATTAATTTGCAGACTACCTTGCAAAAGTGGCGCACAAAGCAACAACCGAAAATTTGTTGGTGTGCCCCCAAGTTATATCAAGAAAACAATAAATGATAATTTTTTATAAACGATGGTGTGATCGATATAAAGATAGTCTTTACATGAAACAAACACATCTTATGTTAAAAACCAAGATCAAAGGTTGTCAAACTTCACCGTGAAAGCTTGAAACAACTTATTCAAGCCTACACAGGACATGGGCCATTTCTCTCCCACCTAAGTAAATGGAAAAACACAAGTGCAACCTGTGATCTTTGCAAGGAAGAGCCACAGACTGCAGACCACCTGATTAACAGAGGCCCTGCTCTGTCTCTCGAAAGGCATGAAGTGTCTCAAGAAGAAGACACGGACATCCAAATTCTAAATTTTTTAAATGTAAAAAAATGAAAATATTTTTGTGAATAATTTCAGTATTTAAGAAGTAATTCATTTGCTGCATTAACAAAAATACCCCACTGTGTGGTTGTGTTCTTTACCTTAGTGTCTATTGTTTGTATGTACTATTGTAATCGACAATAAATATACGAACTAACACAAACTTATAAGAGCTTTCTTATAACAAATGCATCTGAAAATAACAAAAAATAAATGTTCCGTTTCTTCTAACAGAATTATGATAAAACAGTTAACTTTCATGTAATAGCATTATAATACATTTAAATAATATTGATATTATTCTACCCATTCCTTTTTACTTTTGGGTTATTAAGTATTTAATGAAAAGGATTTTAATACAGTCTTGGATGTCTAGTTTTTGACATTCGTCCCTTTCTATCACAAACATGTTCTTACCAAAGAGATATCATTAATATTACCATTGATGACTCATTTCTCTACCCTTCATGTTGGTATATGATGACGAGGATATGATATTAATTAATGATTAAAGCCATGATGAATGTATGGAGGGTACAATGACAATATTATTAAGAATGTATAAATAAATGATTGTAGTAGAATACCACACGTGCAGGACGAAGGATCATGGACAAAATAGGGAGAATCAGATTTGTCATTCCTTCGTAATGAAGATATTTTTTCTTCTTTCGGGGGGATCCAGAAACACACACACACAATGTAATCATACATCGTACAATCATCAGATAGTAACTTGAAAGGAATCACACTAAGTAGGTAAAAGGGGGATGGACACGGACCGAAAAGGATATTACTTCATTCAAATAATGAGACGCACTCCAGGAAAAATAAAAGTTGGTATTGGGTTTCCCCTTGGCTTTATGTGTACCACAAACTTTAACAGACAGACAGAGAATTACAGCAAATTGAGATTGTTTTAGATGTAGAAAGGATGATGGTCATTTACTATTTATAGTAACATAAATATACGGATGTGAATATACAGTCGTCCCTCGTTAAGTCGCGACGGCCCGGATCCACTACACGACCACCGCGATATATATGAGGGTCGCTATGTTGATATATATTGAAATTTAGAGAGATTTGACATCACCCAGCGTTTAAACCTACCGCCATTTTGCCTTGTCGTACGTGCATCTGAATACATGTACGCGGCCGGACCTTCATTAAAGAATGAATTATCAATAGGTAAAATTAGGCTTAAGTTTTTTGTGTGAAAATTCTGCCATTGAGCCCATATGGGGACGTTTTACCGTGAAAAAATGGAGCCAAGCCGTCGTCGCTCCCTGCAAGATGTCGAGGGGCGAAGTAGCAAGGGCCGACTGTACTAAATATCTTCGATGTTTTCTTTTTTTTAGAAAACAAGTAGGAACAGCCAAATATTCGTTTGCTAATCAATATTTTTTATTACCTACATTATATTTATTCCAAGTTATACAATGAAATAAAATAGTATATCATTAATATTTTATTAAAAGAGACACTTTTACAAGTTAAACTCTTGTAAAAATCAGGATGGAGGGCTATATGAATTTATCTAAATTGGCGTATATAAAATTGTTATAGAATTCAAATACTTTTGATGGAAATAAATACAAAATATGTAAAAACTAAATCTAATTTTTGTATAAAATGATACAAAATAAATAAACAACAAAAAAGAATTCAAAATAATCATATATATAAATATACTGGCTGAAAGTAAATAATTCATTCAAAATTCCCATTTGTTTTATCATCATAGCATTCCCATTTGAGCAAACTATATATATCTATATGTAATAGTAATATAGATAGCTCAAAATATGCAGATAGATAATCTAACGCATTATTATATAGATATATACATATATATATATATATATATATATATACTATATATATATATATATATATATATATATTGAACCCTTGCGACTAAGTTCTTCTATGTAGATATTACAATGCAAATACAATTTATTTAAGGCTTAGATAAATCTCCATTTTAAACAAATTTACAATAATTAAAAATCGAGGTTAAATATGTGTTAATGCACTACATGTTAAATATATTAACACTTGCTTTGATCGATTTACAGTAGGGTATGTGTACAACTCAATAGTGACAAATCATATATGTTCAATCAATAAACGAGTTGGGCATAAGAGTGTTTAGTTAGATGATATTTTAATCATATATTGGGGAAGCCGGGCTAAGTTTGCACGTGCGGAAAGTTTGGAAACACATGTTTTGTTATGATTAAATCATTGATTCGGCTCATTTGATGGTAACAAAGGCAAAACTCTCACTAAAGTATAATCCAAATGGTAGGTGAGCTATTTAACATCATGCAATAATAGTGGAACGGAGTAAAAACTAATATTTGGCGGAAGTTTTTGACTTTAACCGTTAAGGACTCCATCAAAATTTCACCAACTACTACCAAAAAAAAAACGTTGCAGGCGATGGTGTAATATTTAAAGCTACACTCAATCAACAATATTTTATAGTTAGGCATGTTTGGACATGACTCAATATAAGGTTTAATGAAGATGTATTACATACAACATTGCTGTGAACAACTGAATGATGGAGTATTCCGGGATACCAATTTGCTTAAATGATTTTTTGGAAAACAAGTAACTTGTTAATTGCCCAAATTAAAGATAAAATCATACATTTGCAAAGTGTTGCAAAGGTGCAAACATCTATATTTACCCCCTTACATACACACACACACACATATATATTTATAAATATATATATATATAAATATATATTATATATAATATATATTAATATATATAATATATGTATAAAATATATGTATTATATATATTTATATATATATCATATATCAGAGCTGGGATTCGGTAGAAAATCTACCGCCGATTCGATATTCGGTATAGTCCGAATATCGATCGATATCGGTATTCGGTAGATTTTATTATATATCTACAGTATCGATCGATATTCGGTACGGTAGATTAGAAAGAGAGAGAAATTTATTTATGTATCTGCTTTTACTTCTTCATATGCATTTAATATCGGACAGTTTATATCAAAGGACAATTAAATACATCATTGTTATAATTTATTATAGATTATTTCAAATTCAATACATACTAATCTTATATTAATTATATATGTACTTGGATTTTGTAAGAAATGGAGGGCTGTAGATTTTATTTATTTACTGTCTCTTATTGTCCGATATTAAATGCACTTCAGGTACTCTAGTATTCTATGCATATTATAAGCTTATATTGAATGTCTATTTATGTATCTGCTCTATAATACTATTAGTTATAGTTGTTTATTTATTTTCGAAGTTCAAGTCTTCACACAAGGGAGCGCTTGGACAAAGCGACACTTGAACGATGTTTCTCTGGTATTGAAGGGAATAAGCTCTCTATATCTTTATGTCTCTATTTGAATGCTACAAAAGTTATACTTTCAAATATACCGTAATGATTTACAATCGGTCCGATATTCGGTAGTTTCTGCCGAATATCGTACAATCAGTTCGATATTTGAAATCTACCGTCGGTAGTATCGAATGCCGATTTACATTCGTAGTCGCAGCTCTTATATATATATATATACATATACATAAATATATGTTTATATATATATATACATATATATATGATGTAATGAGATACTACAATTTGAGGAAAATATGATTGGTTATGGAGTGTTTAGAAATCAAAGTTTTTTAAAATTTATCTTTGAGAATTAAAAATCTTATTGTTATATGAACTATCCTTAATCATTGACATCAATAACATACAAAGATAGAGAGAAAGAGCAGGAAATATATATCCCCATGGAGGTCCCTTATAATAATAATATTGCCAAAGAAAAACTTTCCTTGTGGAGTTTGGATTATAATTATGTGTCAGGAGCATCTGAAATCCCTTGAGAGACGCTTTTGAATCGTCGTCATTAATGATAAGTATCTTTCCTACCTATATTTAGGGATGATAAAGTTATTATACTAATCCCCTTACACAATATGACTTTATCAAATAATTCTTATAATTAACAAAATTATACTTAATATACTTTAAACTAGAGGCATATATACACTCAGAGAGTGCAAACCTCCGCCGTCACGGGGTCCTTATGAGCCTTCCGAGGCAGATTTTTCACGACTGGGGCGGCGTAGAGGGACGGGGAGGGTTCCCCTCGACGGAAATTCCGAGAGGAAGACGCTCCCGGCACCCGATTTCACAGCACAGCGACATCTATTGGCAGAGTAGCCTAACTTGAAATATTTATTAGTATTTAGCTCATTTTGCATCTTAATTCTGCACTCAGAGATGCCAAAATTTATCACTTGTTCCTTTTGGCATTTCCAACAACTCCACAAAGTTTCATCCGAATCTGTTCCGTACTTTTTGAGTTATCCTGCTGACAAACAAACCAACAAACAACGCCAGTGAAAACAATACCTCCTTCGGCGGAGGTAATAAAAAGTATATTAAACATAAAGTATATATATACTTTTGAATATTCAACATATTGTCAATACCTAATACTGTACAACTATGTATAATAATCCGGCGAAATGTATTGCAGTTGTTTAGTTATCGGCTTATAACATGGATTTTTTATAAGTTACAAGTATATTTGAGTCTTTTCAATAAAAATAATTAAGTACCTTTAGATGCCTTTTGTTGTGTTACATTCATATGTGACCAATATATATTGTTGGTTGAAAGGGAAATTTCTCTTGATTCTTTCCTTTGAGTTGTTTGTCAAAAATTATACACATAATTGACATATTCTAATGATTAAACTCTTTAATTAAATAAATGTCTCTTACAAAATAATATTATGTGTCAAATTACTGTCATGTGCAATTAAAAATATGAAGTTGTTGTGATTGACGTTTTACGCGTAATCTTTTTATTAATAGTCTATACTGTTTTCTCTGTTATTCATTTATGTTTTCGTGTTTAGAAATCTAACAAGATTTAATATCATAAAACATTTATTAAACGTTTAGAGGTGTATTAAACCTATTATGCGTTCCCTTTCCAAGAGATCAACAATCCTTTGTCCCTTATGTGTGTACGTTTTTTATATATGTTCTTCTTCTATTGTTATAGAAGTGTGAACTTGTGCTTATGTACAACACGTACGAGATAGAATAAAGCCATGTTGACCTGAGGTACAAAAACATGTGTTACTTCGCCTAAAGCGTTAAAGTAAAGTAGCGCATGCAAGGAAAAAGTAAACAAAAAAAAATGGGGCAAAATTTTGTTTGTTTTCTTTAACGTTAGATGTCGCTAGTCCATGAAATTACGTCACAATCCAATTTAAAACCGGTTTAAAGGGATAAAGTTTAATGATTTGAAATATATCCAATCACTACAACATTGTGCTACATTCTATTCTAAATAATAAAAGGACTTTGTTATCATTTTCAAAGAGCTCTAGCATCAAAGTGCCCCTTACAGACTAAAGAAGAACTAAAATTTTGGCCAATTCCTTATGGGAAAAAAGGAAGAATTTTATGTTATGCATGCGGTACTTTACTTTAACGCTTTACCTTCGCCTATTGAGTGGTGCAGAATATAAATAACTTAATGGTAAATGCAGTAATTTATATTAAAATTAATTTGGCTAGACCTGAACTTTAATAAAATTTTGATTCATTATGATGCAAACATAATGATGCATTGTTACCTAAACTCATTCAAGGAATATAATTTATTTTATACATTGAATGCATGTTAATACATAAAAGTTGTTCAATTTTTTACTTCAATGTATATTCTACCTTTAACACTAACATAAAATAACAGGGGACAAACAAAATATAAAACATATATAAAGAAGATTTTTATAAATATTAAATTATTTTATTCAATCACATATTCAACCTAAATTTTAAAAAAATCCGAAAGATTTGCCGCAAATGGAGTCTTTGCTGCCTGATATATATTTCCCGCCTAGAAGTAATCGCAAAAGAATGACTTAACAAGCATTCATATGTATTTAATTGTCAATATCAATGATTATTTAAAAAAGTAGTTCCTCTATTGTTTAATCGATCCATTAAAGATCTTTAAACCCGTGAGCAGTGTGATTATGTATATTTTTGGGAGTAGGACTTGTAAGTTTTGTCACGCATTATAGATTTACAATGATGTGGTGAACAATCTTCTAGATACTTGGATGGTCAACGATGAATAATGAGATTAGGTATGCGACCAAGGAGAGGGTTAAATGATATATGTGAGGTAATATTCATACTCGTGAATAATTGTTATTTCTTTTTATTAAAAAGAAATAAATTTATGTAATGATTATATTAAAAGGCCGATGGAAAAAAGAAAAAAAATATATGAATTTTCAATGACCTAATCCTCAATAAAAATTAATCCGAATTCCTAAGACATAATCCTAAGAAGTGAATATTATGTTGTCAATGGTTTTTTACTTTTGCTCTCGTCTTATTCCTGGTTAGATACCTATTTTCAATTTTTACCATTGTTATATGTATATACATATATGTATATATATATATATATATATATATATATATATGTCTCTTTGCAAATTTGCATACAAGTAAATTTTAAACCATTATGTTTGATTTATGAATGATTAAACTGTACTTTATTATAGTATTTCGAGATATTTTAAGTTTATTTATTGTATTTTATATATAACTAAATAAAAAGCCTCTTCATACATGAAATCAAATGAAATCAAAGTTTTCACAACAAAATTTTGAATTACAAGGTAATTCTTAATTGATTTATTATTAGTAATGCCAATCCAAAAAGAAAATATAAGTAATATTACTTATTAGAGATCTCAGGCAATTATATATATATTTATATAGGTATATGAAAAAGATTATCTACAAAAAGAGATAATGTAATTGAACCAAAAAAAAAATGCATGAACAACTTTCTCTTATATTAGAATGTATACTCTCGAATGTACATGAGCTTTCTTATGTACGGATGTATGTAACAATGAAATATAAATAAGACTGCCGAAAAACATCTTCTTTAACGGTAAAAGTACAAAAAACATCTCTTTACATTGAAAGATGAATGAACTCAATGCTTAACTTCAAGGCCTAGGAGCTTTGAACTACTTTAATTATATATCGAATATATCATTTAGTATGAGAGAGTAATTTAATATGATATTTATATGTACATACAAAGTGGATGCTTATACGACGGGCAATATTTCCCATTTAAATTTTGGCTCATCTAGATAATATTTGATCTATATTTTTATTATATGGTAGATTTATGGTAGAACTTATTAAAACTATCAAAGTAATCAAAATTATTTCTTTTTCATCACATTAAAAGTGTTTGAATGTTATGGGCATACAAAAATCAGGCATAAAGACTAAATCGGTCATGTTTTGATCCACTATATCAGAAAAACAAAACCTTAATATAACTCTTTATGAGAGCCTATTATACGTTGCAAAGTCTATATGTGTTTATATATATATATATATATAAATATATATATATATATATACCTATATATATGTTTATAGATACATATATATACCCAAAACCGACCGAACTGCATTTTTTAGCTGGACCGGGACGCCCAAGAAAGCCGGACACATATATACTTTATCGTTATGGAAAAAATATTTAAAACATCTGTATTGATATGGTCAAAACGGCCACGTACTAGTGTTGTCCATCGGGCATGCATGCCCGCCCGCCAGCCCGACGGCGCAAAACATATGAAAGTCGGGCGGGCTATCTTTTTTCATTTTTTACATATTTTATTAAATGTCTTTCTAAAAAACGTCTTCACTTTTTTCCTCGAACCTCTTTCTAAAAGAAAACGTCTTCACTTTTTTCCTCAGACCTCTTTTTAGAAAAACGTCCTCACTTTTCTCGGATCTGTTGAATTGAATTTCTTTCTTCTATTAATATATTTTCCTAAAGGTCGGGCGGGCGCAAGTCGGGCGCATATCAAACTAATCGGGCTCGGACCGGGCTCGGGCTCAATTATTAGTCTTTCGGGCGGGCTTGGGCTCGAAAATCGCGCCCGATGGACAACACTACCGCGTACACGATGATTTTTAGTAACTGGGTCTCAGTCGGACTGTTCAATAACAACTGAGAACTTTGGTACTCGGTCGCTTGTCGATATTTAGAGATATATACATATTTAAGGGCATAATAATATGTATATAAATAATGTACATCTAAAAATCATTAGGCATTGTGACTCCTGGTTAACTGCAATAAAACTATCTAAATTCCAAGGAGCTAAAAAAGAAACTAATAATTACATTTTCACTGATTTGGTTATCAAAACAAATAAAACAATAACCAAAAAGTGTTTCAAAACTTTTAGGTTCAGATAGTATTTTAAAATAAATGTATACATAATTAATCATCCTAAAAAAATAATTGTTTTTTAACTTTTATAATTCAGATATACAAATTCCTTTATAGCACCCTTGGATTTTACTAATTTATTATTACTTTTACCTGTTTTTCAATCGTACTCCTTATACACACGCCCTCTTTGAACCTTATCCGAACTAATTACAATAAGATAAATTATAAAAAAATTGTGGATGGCATTTTTTTAAAAATGTAATGAGGATGAATAAAATAATAATAAAGTAAACGGTTATTCCAAAGAGTGGAAAAGGTTGATTTGATTGTATTTGCTTGTACATGGTACAGGATACTGGTTTTTATAATTCGTAAGGTTGTTTGTTCTGACTTATAAGTTATAAGATAACTCTGGGGTCAGTTGAGTATGTAGACACTTGACATTTTTGGATTTCCTTCTAAATTTCAAAATGTGATCTCTATAAACTAAGGTTAAATATTAGGGGTGCCCGACAGAGAAATCTATATATATATATATATATATATATATATATATATATATATATATATATATATATATATATAGAGAGAGAAAGAGAGGGTGTGACCGATTAATCAATAATGCCCATCAAGACAGGCATTGTTATTCTGCTTTTGCTTTGTTCGTGAATGGAATTCATCAATAGAATACTACTTTAATGCCCTATGCATGTGTATAGTGCAATAAACAAAATATTTTTTACTATATGCTTCCTTCATTGTTATCTTTTCGATTTCTAAAGCATAAATAAAATATTAATATGCCAAAGTATGCAATACATTTTTTCAATGCATAACTAAAAAATCATCAAATGTAATCATTAATTTAAGTTAATTGTATTTATATATTTATTTTCCATTTAAGTAATAAACATAATATGTGATGTTCACAAGACATATCCGAAAATAGAAACATAATATTTTGATTAATTTTACTATCAAATGGCGTCCCTGTATATTGCATAGCTATGCAAAAATAATATTCTTTTGAACACAAACGATCAATAAATTAGAGAATTATGTCAATTTATCTTGAAAGTGAGAAACTATAAATATTTTCGGGGAGAGCAAAATTAGGTTATATATAGTCAAAATGATTTAGAAATGTGTCACAAATGGTTTAAAAGATTTATATATATATATATAAAAGAAACAGTTTGTATTGCACCTTGAATGAAATATAACCTTTTAATTGTTGCTCAGTATGATGTATAGCAAAATTATCGACGAAATATTGACCAATAAATCGACATTTTTGTGTATATAACTTTTTTCTTTTACAAATAAAAATTTCATGATTTCAAAAGTATAAATCATTACTGCAGCGTTCTAATGGGTGTTTTTGAAGCTTTAGATTTTTTTCATTAGTATCATTTAGGCATCTGTGAACACTGAACAGCTAACGTTGTATCACAATGGTTAAAAGTTGAATAGGTCTGGGAAGTACATGTTTTAGCAAAGTAGAGAAAGCAAAAATTAAATGAAAATCAACCTCTCCATCCTCACGAGCTGAGAAGCATATTTATATCTGCGGCGGCAATATATGCAGCATTATCGTTAAAAATCCCCTCACCAGACGAAGGAGGAACGTGGACGTCCGCCGGAAGGATAATTAAGCATTATCCAAGCCTCTCCATCCAACACCAAAGACTTATACAATTAATCTCAAAAAGATTTAGTAATTTTTAGCACTTAGCATAATTTTATTATGTTTTTTTTTCTTGGCCCAATGGGCATATATTATCAACAGGTGCATTTTATACAATAAAGAGGTTCTTAAAATTAACTTTCAAAGATAAAAAACATATCAATCACAAAAATATTATCAAATAAGACATAGAATTATATATAAAAAAGGATAATCTATAAGTGTAATAAGATATTTGAGTGTAAACTAGCTACTGGGAGGATTCCTGACAGGTCGTTGTCGTTGATGGTACGCAATTTGTATATTATAAATTGGATTTTGGTGATGACGGCGTCGCATTTGGCATTCGAGGAAGTTGAGAGGAAGTCCTCTTCACTGATGGTGGTGTTAAAACTTCCTTCGATGATACGACGGACAGCTTTGTATGTTTCATTTAGAGCTGGGCACTTCCATAATAAGTGATCCGTGGTTTCGGGCTGACCTTTGCAGAAGAAGCAATTTTGGCGTGTGTCGTTGAATTTTTTGCAGCCACCTCTAAAGAACCAGTGAGTACACGGTATTTAAACCATTTTTCCGACGATGTTAATAAATTGCTTCTTACTGCCGCAATACATTCACTTGTACTCCTCGCGATCCCGCGTCTTCTTAAATATCCTTCGTAAGGTGCTAGGGTAGGGACAATAGATGATTTTCTAAGCTCCCTTGTTGATACGGTTGATAGTTTGAGACGATAAGGTAGGAGTGGCCGTTGAATTACGCTTGGCCTGCCAATTTGGTGTAGCAAGAAATTATGAGCAAGTTTGTTAATTAGTGAAGAAGAATTGATAACGTCGCCGGCTATTTGAGCGTTAAGGGTTCTTGGAGTATGAGAGTTTAGACTCTCGACAACAGGCTTCTCCCATCCTAAAAGCGACTCATATCTTTCGATTATGTCTTTAGAACCGTTGGAGAATTGTTGCATACGAGCCGAGTGTTTTGAGACTATTTTTAAAATTTTTGATAGACCATTACAGGGGTGTTCGTCGTATTCGCTTTCGTAGATTTTTAAAAAGTGATTAAAGTGGATACTCCAAAAATGATTTTTTTCCCATAACTTTCGTATCCAATAACTGTTAAGAGACTGCCACAAAATCTTGAAATTTATAACACCCAATCTTCCCACTTTTATTGGGTTATGAATTCGATTAATGGATATGTTTTTCTTTTTGTTCAGTACAAGTAAAGACGTTTCAATAGGCATGATGTGTTCTAGTATAGCTTGGTTAAAAGGGGTGACTCGTAATAGATGTAAAACACTTGGGACGACGTAGGAATTCCATGCCTGAATTCGATTCCAAACATTTAAATTAAGATTGTTGAAGAAATAACATTTACGTTTTAGTTTCATTAAAATCATTTCACAGTTCAGTATTGAGCTGTTTGGACCAATCCATGAACCGAGTATATTTAGATCGTCAGAGAGTTTTAGGAGTGGCCAGGCTTTTTCTATAATGCCTTTATAAGGGCTTATCAGTTCCGTCTTCTCTATGTTCATCCTTAGCCCAGAACATCTTGAAAAATTGTCTAGAATGTTAAAAGTTCTTTTCATGGAAATAAGGGTTTACAGCGGGTTGCCGGAATAAACCATTGTGAGGTCGTCGGCGTAGCACAAGCATTTTAGTGTCTCTGCAGACGAACAAAACCCGCGAATTTTTTCGTCGAAGTGTATTCTTTGCAGTAAATGATCGATGCATAGGACGAAAAGTATTCCAGCCATTGGGTCACCTTGTCGAACGCCTCTTTTGTTATGGAAATAAGACTTTCGGTTCCCGTATTCAATTAAGGTTCTTGTTTTGGCAAGGGAGACACCAACCATCCGAATTATGAAATCTCCAAACCCTTTGCTATAAAGGGGTTGGATGATAAAATTATGAGATATGGTATCGAATGCTTTGGCAAAGTCAATTGCCATAAACGATGAGTTAAAATCATAGTCAAAAATTGTCTGAAGTGTAAAAGGAACAATGTCCATGAGTTTGTTCTTTAAAAAACCGTATTGTGATCCGTGAAGTATTTTATTTAATTTTATTATGTTTTTAATTTCATATATTATGTTCATCTTTTAAAATTATTAATAGTTGCTTCGCAAAAAATATTGTATTAATTTGATAGCCTTTATCTGATATTATGTGTTATTGTTTTTTATGTGTTCGTCCCCAGAGCATAAATTTTAAGCTAAAATGTTTAATTATGTTTTTAATACGCATTTGCTCTGGTTTTTATGTATTTATTTCATTTTATTTACATAATACACGAACATAATATTTACAAAAATCAACTAGCCTTACACTTATGAAGAGAAATAGGATATTTATATGATGAGTAAAAATAAAACTCTTCCAATATGTGATATAAGACAGTTTTAATATTTATATATATTAATTCACCAATCTCTGTCCGTCTGTATGTCCGCACACTATCTCCTCCCACATTTATGGTCAGATTTGATGGTACCTATGGAATCCTTGGGTCAAGACGGACCTAATAAAACTATTTGCAAAGTGATGGGACCAGAAATTCAAATGAAAAATTTCAGACCTTGTCTGATTTGAAATACCTACTTTTCGAGGTAAAGGGAGGAAAAAAGAAAAGGAGGAGGAGGAGTTAGAGAAATAAAAAAATAAAAAAGCATCTCATGTGACTTAAAACCTACCCATACCTGAAGGGCGAACATATGGGCGCCATAGGCGCCCAAATATGCGAGTATTATTTATTTGGCATGATGGCCATATGTAGCCATGTTCATTATTAGGCTTCGCCATAAATAAAGTTTGAGAATTAATTATACTTGGTGGCCTCTTGTTCGTGATAGGGACCGTATATAGCATGATAATTCTGACTATATACATAGTTTTCTTTCGCCAAACAATACACTTATTTATATATGTTTATAGTTTATGATTGCCTTTGAAGGTGATCATGATATACGCCTTTCACGTTTGTAGCATGCACGTCAATAGTCAGGAAGGGCTTTTTCTGTGAGAGTTAATCATTCATCAATTGCATGAGGAGAAACATGGGGAGATGGCTTTTCGTGCTTTTTCATTGGAGAAAATCATGATTGAAATTAAAGGTTTCTTGCGTATTGTGTTTAAGTGTGAGAGAGTAACAATTTTCTAACTCAGCTGGGAGAATTAAAGTCTATTAACAGTCATATATGTATATATCAGACTTGTTGACGTCCGCAAAAAATTATCGTTCGTCATTTGTTTGTCGTTCACCAAAATTTATCGTTTCTTTTAAGATTGAATCTTTCGTCGTTTGTCGTTCGCCATTCTGAAAAAAGTGATGATGTTTTTTTTAGATAGTAAATTTTTCCAATGAAATATTTTTTTTGTCGACAAAAACGAATGACGAATATATATAATATATACCTATATATATTCATATATATATAAAGGGACTCAACAGTTTATTTTTTGATTTTATAAATATATAACGAAGAAAAAAATATATTAAGTCTAAATATAAATTTTCCTTCTCCAATCGAAAACCTTCATATTTCTTTGATTTAATTGATTTTGGTAGGTAAATAGTATGACAAAAAATAATAGAAAACATAATAAACAAATATTATATGAATATATTAAATAACTTTTGTACATTTCGTACAGAATAACAGCGATGATGGGAATGCATTTAACGTCATAAACCAGCAAATACGATATTTTCTCTTTTAACTATATTTTCTAAAAATGATTTCCTTTCTCTTCGGTAAGGTATTCTTTCAGCTTGAATGTATTCATAAAAAAAAATATACAATAGGAAATAGGCTAATAACGATTCAGCAAAAAAATATATTTATTTGTATTATTCTGAATACAAGAGAGGGACAATCAAAAACTGGTTTTCCGTTAGTTCATCAATAAAGTGATCTTAACAAACTACATATAGTTTATTTATTCACAGCTCACAAAATATACACACATAAAAAAATATATACAAATCCCTGCTAACGTACCGAAAAAATATATAAATAAGCATTCTAAAAAGCAGGAAACGACCGGGTCCCTGCTGTGTTTTGAGTGTCCCGGCCTGGTATCCCAGTGTTTTAGACACCGGGCCGGGACTTAAATATTTCTTTCGTTTGTCATTCATAAAGTGACGACGTTTTATTAGAAAGGAATTTTCGAAATATTATTTTCTAAAAAAAGGTTATCATTTTTTTGAGAATTTTTGTTTTGGAAATTCTTTTTTTTTAAGTACTAACTTTTTTTGGAGTTTTTCTTAAAAAAACGAGTTAACTTATTTTTTTGGATTTTTTTTCTAAAAAAAACGTCGTCACTTCAGAATCTCGAAGGAACGAAAAGTCCGAGCCCGGTTTTGGCCCGGCTTGAAAAATTTAAGTCCCGGCCCGGGCCTCGGCAAAAAAGTTGTCCCGATCGTTTCCTGTAAAATAATTATAGGGCAGTCCGCAAAGGCATCATGATGTATTGACTTGTATATGACTCCACAATCTTTGTAGGGATATAATGATAATATAATAACCTAGTGTTTTTTAATTATTTGAATCTGGTTTTTGTTTTATATCTCCATATATTTTGCACCTATACTATGCATGCTTACAACATATTAATAAATATAGTCTTTCTTTAGTCTTTCCTCCCTCCCCCCCATAAGCTTTGTTTTTATGCACTATTAACTACAGATGTGAGTATCTATATATTCTTCAAAAATAATAAAATCATTATTATGGATATGCACATGTTTAAAAAAGCTATATCATAAATTAAAACATTCTGCATATATTATTGTTTCCAACAAAGAAGGTCTGTATTGATACTTCTTCACTTTGTCTAAAAATATGTTTTCGTATTTCTTTTAGTTTGTATTTTTATATTATGGACAATGATATTACTAAATTTATTACAAAAGTAGTTAGTCTTTGACTCTAACTTTAAGAGCGGTACTTTTTTGAGTGGCCCGACCCGGTGTCCCGTGGTTTTAGACACCGGGCCTGGACTTAAATATTTTCTTTCGTTTGTTTTTCCTAAAGTGACGACGTTTTTTTTTAAAGGAATTTTAGAAATATTTTTTCTAAAAAAAGGTCATCACTTTTTTTTGGAAATTCTTTAAAAAAACGTCCTCACTTTTTTAATTGCTTTTCTAAAAAAGTCATCACTTTTTCTGATATATGTTTTTTTGTTTTTGGAAAGTCTTTTTAAAAAAAAACGTCGTCACTTTTTTGGAAAATCTTTTCTAAATTTTTTAAATAACAAACGAACAAAATATTGATGTCCCGGCCAGGTGTATTAAAAAAACCGGGACACTCAAAAAACTTTGTATATATATATATATATATATATATATATATATATATATGGTTCAACAGAATTGCATTCGACTGTATATGAATAAGCATTATATAGATAAAATTAGTCTATCGAACCAATGACCTTATCGATGAGGTAGACCAAAAATGTACATCCCCTCTGTGGATTCGAACCTGCGCCCCTAATATTGAGAGTTGAACACGCCTTAACTCACATGGCTATCGTACTCCCTTTTTATTATTTCCCTATATTTTTTCGATTCCAATAAGTAAGTCGTTGACGTCACATCAATTTCCCTTTGGATAATAAATAAGATAAAGATAACTAACTCTCTTTTTATTATTCATGTCGCTGTCTTTCCCCAACATTGGAAGGCTAACAAATACCCAATATTCAACGCTACAATACGTTTCTTTGACACTCTATATCTTAATGATGATAAAATTAACCTAAAAAAACTATCGTGCTATTTAAAGCGAATTCAGAAAAATATAAATCTCACTTGATTTAAAATATAATCTCGAGACATTTTAATAGTCAAGTGTCAAATTGCTACAACTCTTCGATTTTCACAAACTAACTCTTAATCGAATGAAGGCCATATTTTTATCTTTTATTTGTCACAGCTATTGGTTATGTTTCGTCTTCCATGTAATGTAAGTAAGTACATATTGGGTAGGTATACTAACTTCAGGTACAAGCCCACGAAAGCTATTTATTAATTTTTTGTGTCGTGGTCTTTAGCCTGGAAAGACAGTGTCTTTTTATGTATTTTAAATTTCATTAAATTTATTAGGCATATAAAAAATGTATTTTCTCTAAATTAGTGTAAAAATAATACAAATCCTAGTGACAAAAGATATTATCTATAAGTAAACCTGGAATATATGTAAAGTGAAATGTTTTAAAAACTGTTATAACTTATCATGCTGGATTCCTATTATAATATGTTAATAAGATAATTTTAATTGACAAAAACATTCATATACATTTAAAACACATAAAACAACAAATATTTTTATCATGCGGAGATTAGCAGGTTCAGTTGGATTCTAATGAGATTTTATAATACAAACAAAGTTAATTCATTGCAGTTCAGTAGAAGTTACTTTACCGCTTTAATAAGTGTGTATAATCGAGTACATTTTGCCATTGGGCATATTAGTTACATTTGTGTTCTGCTTCCATCCTTCTCCAACCCAACTAGCACAACCAAAGTCAAGTCCCGAAGTCAATTTATAATCAGAAGGAATCCCTGAACATTGTAACTTTAATTTGCAGCAAATATTATCAATGTCCGTTAAAATATTACTTGTTTTTATTTATCCCGTCTTAACATCTACTTTAAAGCAATAAAAATTGAGATAAATATATTGCCTTCGTTCCAGCCCTAATCAACTCAAACATTTTTTATGTTCGCAATGCCTTGAATAACCCACGAAAATAAAGTCCATACTGTTTTATTTGTTTTCTAAATTACATCTACAAGAAAGACTTATAGACTCTTTATAATGTATATTCTATATGCTGGATCTAAACACATTTTTATTCCTTTCACGTAGGGAAAGCATTAGTACATGAATATAAAAAAAGACAGGGAGCGAGAAGAGATGCATCTCAAGATCGGGATAACCATTTTTAGGTACTGTTACTATCTCCTATTACTTCCAAAATATTATTTCTACATATTTTGCATTTAAATTATCGTTTATCAGCTATAGACTCCCCTATCCCCCCCCCCCATCGTAATTCTCTCTTAAGAAGAATGGCGCGCGTCTAGACAAACCCTTCGGAACAAAGAAAAAAACATTATTATTTATTAGGGATTTACATAACTTAATAAGATTGAACATTTCTTTCTACGCACCCTCCACAATCTAATTATATACATTGGCATTGAGGAAAACAATATTAATAGCTAAATGATATATATGTATATATATATATATATATATATATATATATATATATATATATATATATATATATATATATATATATATATAGGATATGAGAAAATATGTCGTGTCATGTGTTCTAATACTTTTTTCAATACGGATCTGTATCAAAATTGTAAATGATTATAAATATATTGTTTTCGTACAAATAAAAAATAGTACATACCAAAGAAGTTAAATAAAAGATTATTTTAAGCTTGGAGTCAAGGAATAATTATATATATATATATAATTTTTATTTTAAAGGCATTTATTAAGAAATATGATTTAAACTGCATATTATAAAATATTATAATGGAAAATTAAAATAGTTGAATGTTTGATAAGTGTATAAGATGTTATGTTACCATTCAATTAAAGAGAAAGCAATTGACCTGTAACACTATATAATGTATTTTGGCATTTGTTTTTATAATTAGTCATTTTATTTACAAGGAAAAATTGAAATGTTGAAATAGAGTATTCATAATAAATATGTGGACATTCTTCTATTAAGTTTTTCTATATACTTTCAATTAAAAGACATGTTTTGCTTTGCATTAGTTAAAATATATGATATTATGAGCAGTATTTTATATTAAAAATAAGATACATGTTTTCTATATATATCTTCAATCACTTTTTATGGGAGTAAGTGAAGTTGAAGGACATCCAGGGGCTTGCTGTTGAATGGCCATCATTTCCTGCTCTTCCTTCATCTTTTTTATTGTTAGCATGCCCAATCGATTTTTTGGCCCCATAAATTAAAAAAAGTATCTAAATCTATCAGAGGCAGGATGGACATTATTATTGCTTTTCTCTTTCTATCTCTTAGAATATGTCAAATAAATCTACAAAGGCTGATGGAAGGGAAGCAGGATTGCACTTTTAAAAAGACACACACACAAAAGAAGAATAAAGTCTCTTCTGCGACAAAATAAATATATTCCCATCAAAACTAGGACATGAAGAAGACAATATTGAATGCAACTGATTTGATATCCCTGAAAGTTAATTACTTATAATTAGAAAGCTTGATAGACCCAAAAATTTAATCAAATAATAATTTAATTTTAAGAACATTGTGACGTTATCAGATTAAAGAAAAGTAGTTTTCAGCTTGAAAGATAAAAGTGAAAACATTCAAATAATCTTTAAACACAAAAAAAAAAAATGTTTCACCAATAGTTACGTATAAAAATGATTAGAATATAATAGTCTTGTTTGTTTGCTTGTTTGAGGGTAGGATCCAAGAGAACGAATTGAAGTCGAATCCAAGGCGAAATCGAATTTACGATCTTAGCCCATTCCCTAGAACACACAACCACTTAACCATGTTGTTTACCCATTTTACCTCGGGAAGCCAAACAGGTAGTAACCAATGTATCAATTCCTAAGAATTGCTGGTATCTGCTTTAACTCTGGAGGATGTTGGTTAAAGTATTTTTGAACGATCATTCTCTTAAGACAAAAGAAATCACACTACTCAGCCAACATGTGATAAGACGTCTCATCACTCTGCTGGCAAAAACGACACTCTCGAGTGAGAAATTGTTCGACAATGACTGATCCATTAATTTCACTAATATTCCTTTTTTTTTATGAGCGGCAAAAAAAAACACAACTCATCAAAACAAAGGAGAGGTTGCGAGTCAATATAATAGTGTATCTTCCATGTTATTTGTACATCCATGAATATTATTATCAAAATTTAATTTACGTAAGAAGGATAAAAATAAGTTTTAAGTACTAAATGGAAATGAAACATTTGAAATTAAAATCATTTACAAGCCTTTTAAAAAATTGCATTTTTAAATAGAAGAATATTATTTTCTTCCTCTAGGTCGGTAAAAACCTGAAATTACTTTAATATTTTAGAAGTACGTAGGAAAATGTATGTATATATTCCCGGCTGTTTTTTGAGCGTCCCGGCCCGTCCCGGTGTCCCGGTTTTTTTTACACCGGGCCGGGACATCAATATTTTTTCAATATTTCGTTTGTCATTAAAGAAATTTAAAAAATCAGAAACTTTTCGGAGATTATTTTATAAAAAACGTCGTCACTTTTGTTTGGAGATTATTTTCTAAAAAAAACGTCGTCTTTTTTTTTGGAAATTATTTTTCTAAAAAAAACGTCGTCACTTTTTCTTCACTTCAGAGTGTCGAAGGAACGAAAATATACATTATATCCCGGCCCGGGTCCCGGCAAAAAAAGGTGTCCCGGTCGTTTCCTGATATATATATATATATACCTATATATACTACCTCATTCGTTAAAGTAATCTAACATTGCCCTTATTGCTGTTCTCTGTATGCTTATTTTTAACCATCAATGGCACATGCTTCTTCTACCTTTAATTAATCATCCAACCCATAAATCATGTTTTTGATGATCGAAAGTTACATAGTAGCAAAAGATTCATCAAAATAATAATCTGGGCCCCACCAGGTGTAAATATGTAAATATTAATACATTATTTGCCTTAATCAAAGTAGTTTGACGTAATCCATTTTAGAAATCCACTGCAAATCATGGTGATAGAGAGGAAAAATAATAATATGCTATGCTTAACGAACATCTTTAAATGATTAAAATATTATAGAATGAGTTTGTTCAATTGTTTGTACATGTTCTTGAAGCATCTTATTTTGATAGCTTTTTTGATATTTTTATTCGTACTTTGTTGCGACGATAGGTTTCTAGGTGCTTTAATTTAAAACTTTCATGTTTTCATTTTATTTTTATAAGCATTACTTCACATAAGTTTTTTTAATCATCAATATTTTCTAGCTATACATAGTTTGTAAATACCTCCGTGATATTCTACAAATATTAAATATCATTAATTTGTTTTTACTTTTTCAGATTTCCAAATCTGTTATTTTTCTTCAGGTTTTTGTTCCAGATTAACAAGGATTCGTCCTGGATTAACAGATAATATAGATTACTTCATGATCTCAGCACATCTTTAAGAGATCCTTAAAATACGTCACTCGCTGTCGTCTCTTGTATATTTAGAGAGCTGGAGAGACAAGGCCACGTAGGAATTTAATGAGTCCAAGATCTTCCTTGATGATCCCTGTGATGGTTATATTCGGTAGGAAAACCCCTGCAGCAACCTACCGAGTGCCCCATTGAGAGTTCCGTTCGGCGACATTCTCCGGGCCTTATATATAAAGTGTTATCCAATATAAACGATGACAAAAAATTCACAGCTCAGCTTCAGATCTCGACCGATTCAATTAAATTCTGGGCGCCTTGTAAAGATTGTGGCAAGATATTTAACTCCACCATCCATGCCTTTGTGGAATGCCACGCCGTCGCAATGTTAAAGAGGTTTGTTTGCTTAAATGTCAAAGGACTACAAAAGGACAATTCGGTCAATACAGCAAAGCGATAATTCTATTTGGATTGGGCAAAAATAAGAACACCCCACGGAAGAAGGCTATAAATTTTGCTATTCTTAACACAAAGGCCCTCATTGCTAATAAAATAACAACTGGGGATCTTATGAATGAGTCGGACATTAAACCAGTGCTTTTATGAGCTGCGGCTAGATATGCTGTTCTTGACATCAAGATACCCTCTCCTTCAACGGATTCCTGGACTCCGGCGTCGAAAGAAGTCAAATTCTTCCCATCTCTTGCCTTCATCCACCAGAAGACTATATCAACAATTTTAAAGCATTTTAAGAAGTCTAAATGATTGTATTTTATTTCATAATTAAGTCTTTTTAAATTGTGTATAATTTATGTCATCATGCCATGTTAGGAAGTTTAATGTTTTGATTTTATTATCATAATAAGTTTTTTATCATAAGATTTGTATTCTTTAGTCTAGCATGTCCATCATGTAAAAATTGTATTGTTCAGCTCCTAAGACCAAATTTTAAATTATAATATTTATTTATGTGTATTCTCACGTATTTTCTTAGGTTTTTATGTATTTACTTCCTTGTACATATTTTAAAATTTGAACTGTTGAATAAAAAAAGTGTTTAATCTATGGTTCCGTTTTTACAACAGCTGATACTTGCAATCAGCTTCAACAAAGCTGTTAATTACATTCACTATATGTACGTTACAAATCTAACCCATAAATCGGTTAATTTGTGTTGTTATAGCTATCTATAAATAGTTTCAATACTAATAAATGTGTCATTCATTATAGAGTTTATAGACTATTTCTTATTTTATAATTACTGAGTAATGAAATTTTTCATTCTTAAGCTTGAACTACACAACTACTAAATATAACTTTAAAATAACAATTTCAAATAAATCTTTAAAATAATGTCTTTTATGTTTTTGGCATCAATTTTCAATGAATATGCATATAAATTTTTATAACAGTGCAGTGTTTTGTCGCAGCATCTGAAGAAGTTTTTTCTTTTCTAAGCTGATGTATTTTTTCTATTGAGATTGACAATTCTTTGCACACACCAAAAAGTTATTTCATACTTTTAAAAACGATGCATCCAAAGAAAGAGTTATTATTGTAATTTGAAGTGGCTGTGAATATTTAGTCTTTGTTTTTGAAGTTGTGTAACTTTGGCTTACATATATATGCTTTTATCAACATACACTATATAATGTTTTGTTTTTATTTTACTTCCTTTTAATATATAAGGCTTGATATGACTTATATGTATTTTTGTGCTAATGTGCGTAAGTATATTCTTAAACATAAAAAGGCTATACGTTCGACACAATTGTATAAATATATCTGGTGAGATGAGTCCACCGAAATTATAACAACTAAATGCATATTTACCTTAAACAAGAAAGGAAAAGTATTACAATACAACAAATAATTTTAGTTGTATTGATGACGTATTAAGTGATATATTTATTTTTTGAATCCACTAAGAGAAGGAAGGGACTGTTGTTATGACTTGAGCAGTCATTATATAAATGCCAACGAATATAAAAAGAGGTATATTATAAATAACTAGAGGCATATATACACTCAGAGAGTGCAAACCTCCGCCGTCACGGGGTCCTTATGAGCCTTCCGAGCGGATTTTTCACGACTGGGGCGGCGTAGAGGGACGGGGGAGGGTTCCCCTCGACGGAAATTCCGAGAGGAAGACGCTCCCGGCACCCGATTTATCAGCACAGCGACATCTATTGGCAGATTAGGCTAACTTGAAATATTTATTAGTATTTAGCTCATTTTGCATCTTAATTCTGCACTCAGAGATGCCAAAACTTATTACTTGTTCCTTTTGGCACTTCTAACAACTCCACAAAGTTTCATCCGAATCCGTTCGGCACTTTTTGAGTTATCCTGCTGACAAACAAACCAACAAACTAACAAACCAACAAACAAACAAACAAACCAACGCCAGTGAAAACAATACCTCCTTCGGCGGAGGTAACTATTGACGACAAAATAACATAAAATTAAAATACAGTTTTATGAAACCTAACATAGAGTTAAATCACATACATTTATTGTAGGACTCATGCATTGGGACAGACACTTTGTAATAAAAACCGTCATCAAAACATTTGGAAATCAAATAGATTTGTTTTCTATTATTTTGTTTAGATCGGTGGATGAGTCAAATACAGGAACTAAAAAACAAGCTCATGTGACTATGAGCACTAAAGTTCCCATCAAAATATATGTTCTCATGTTAATCAGTTTCATAATTGTGTTATCAATAAATCCAGTCCATATCAGCAAGATACTTTTATTTACTTCTAACTAGTTTCCTCATCTTCAAGCTTAAAAACTAATTCCAATATATTTTTATGTCGTGAGTAAGGACTAGTCTATGATAATTTGTTTGCACACCCATTGATAATAATGTAACGATTATAGTATTTAAGTATACCGGATATCTTCATGCACAAAGAGCAAACTATGCACTTTTTAGCTCAACAATGATTCATGGGGTTTCACAACAACAACGAGAAGAAATATGTTGTAAATGCTTTTGTTTTTTCTTCCTTTCCAGTAATTTATTATTTGACTTTTAAAAAAACTTCCAGGATGTGGGATTTTAACTCTTTTTTTGAATGAATGATGCTGAAAAGTCATAAATAATTGATATTACTGCATAGAGGGCTCATGTTGATAATAAAAGATTTATCCATAGCAAAAGCAAGATATCCCAAGGGTGCGAAAATCCTTTGAATGTGAATTTCCTTTATCAAATTTGTTTTAAAATACTTTATTTTAAAAATATTGGACTTGACTGCTTGTATCATAATTAAGAAACCATTTCATTTAAATAGTTATAATTGTAAAATATTTTTAACGAAATACTTTGAGTGCTTTTTAACTGTCATAGCATTTTCTTTAGCATCCAACTATTTTTAACTTTTCATCTCCTTCTATACATAAAAACTATGCAGATAATGATGCTGGGGGATGTGTCGAGTGATGGTAAGAAGATGCTTCCAAACCCTATTAAGTCTGGAGTGAAGGTGGACAACGCTCCCTAATACAAGGTCCTGAGTTGGACGGTGTTGCCTTGGCTGAGGACCACGTACCCTGACGGCAACTATACATGGACCCAAGAAGGTGCAGAATTTCTGCCACGCCCACATCTTTGACTTCTGGACGCTCAACACGTGGCTTAGCTCCATCCCAGACGAAGTCCGTTGGACTTTTTTGTATTTAGTGTCTTGGAAAGGGCCATCTATAAGACTTCTCATCCAACTTTGAAGACCTAACAGCAAGCCATGTGCAAGGCATGGGACGACATGAGCGTGGAGTATATACATAACAACTACGCTAGCGTCTGTCGCCGTGTTGAAGTTCTTATCAGCAATAATGGTGGACAAATTGAGTAACATTATGCCTAAGAGGCCTTCTTAGTTTTTAAATTTTTGTGAAACATTAATTATTAGTAAATATATGGAACGGTTTACAACAAAATTTGGTTCCCAACCCTGGTATAAAGGTTTTTTTAATGCCCATAGTACACCCATTTGAGGAAAAATACTTCAACAAATATGTGGTGCCGTATGTGATCAAAATGACTTTTAGGGTCCCCTTTCTATTTCCTCTCCTGCTTATCCATACATTCTGATGAAGTGAAATCACAATTTGTGGATTAGAAAATAAAGAGAGAAAGGAGAAAAAGCCATGAATACCTAATGACCACCATTTCCCTTTCATTTTTCTCCTTCACATAGACACTCAAAGGACAAACGTAGGACCTAGGCTCTCATATATTTGTGCTCCACTATACCATTGAAATGGCTACATTATAGCTAGGAAAAATAGGAACATATAGAACCATAAACCTCAGACAAAATTGGAGTCTAATCAATTAATTACATCTATCTTTTAGTACCACCCCATGGGGGGCAGAATTCATGTAAACAAAGATGGATATTTCCAATATATAAAATAAATGTGACGTCATCACTTAGACGATTTGCCTGTATATCTATGTAATACCTACACCTAAATGTACCTTTGATTTTATTTAATAATATGGTGGACTAATATCGATGCAGCCACACAACCTCGTATATAATTTCATATAAAAATGGGATTTATATGACTCTGTGTAACTACATTCACATGATTTTCAGCAAAAAAAAATGAAGTTGGTTTAATAATATGTTATTTGCATTATATTTCAATTTTCAGGGCGAAACTCAGCCATTTATTAACATCTGAAAAGGTTTGATTATTAATATTTTTCACTAGTCCATAAAAGTAGTAGTAGTCCTTTCTTCTATCAAACAGACAGAAAGATAATGAGAGAAAAGAAAGAGAATATAGATATTCTTATGCCATAAATCATAACAAATCGATAATGTGACGTCATGTGTGATGCTTCAGTTTTTCTTTTCTAATCAGAGGAATCTAAACATTGCGTTCTGCGCATCTTGTATTATCTATTATCTTTGGTATCACCCTAAACTTCTCAGGTGAGAGAATATTATATATAAATTGATTAATATTTTATTTAGGACTTGATGTTGGAGCTTCCATGACTTTCGTTTCCTAATAATATAAATATATTTTTTTAACTTACCCAATCCCTCTAGGAAGAATAAGGAGAATAGCAGAAGTAGCATTGTTTGTTATTCCACGTCGTGTGCTTTTTTATGATACTCTATTATTGTTATTGCCTAAATGTTTATCTATCCTGGGGTGGTTGGATTCTTTTCCCTGAGAAATTGTAGGGGAGCTCCTCAAGTGTAACTTTCTTTTATGTATATTGTTTTAGGGTTGGATAGAATTCAAACAATGAGATTCTTTTTAGTTTTTGTTGTTGTTGAATTGATATGGGAGTTGATGATGTGGGAGTTCCTGGTTGCTTTACGTTATTGGCCTTCAATCCATGATCCCTTTCATCCTGGAAATGAAAATAAATAAATAAATTATTCACTTAGATTAAAGTATATAATTATTGTTTTTCATTTACTTTATATATTACATTAATTTTCTTTATGTTTTTTATATTGCAGTTTGCACGTTCGAATCCAAGAGGGGATGGTCACTTTTGGTCTACCTCATTGATAAAATCTTAGGTTGGATAGACTAATTTTAATGCTATAATTCTTATTTATATCCAGTCGGATGCATTCTGTCGTACCATACATGCAAAAAACAATTATTTTTTTAAAAATGAAGAACGTCAAAAGATTGTCTTATGAAAGATATAATAGGAAAAATTATTGTATATTTTAATCAAAAATGTTAGAAGAATGTCTTATGAAGGAATATAGTAAGAAAGATTATATATATCATGAGTATGCAAGATTTTATTTTTATCATAAACAATTACCAAAGAAAAATGTCAGTTTGAAAATATAAAAACTACATAGTTTATGTATATGATGGAATAAATTTGATCACAGTTTCCTATTACAGCAAATTTAACACGATTTTCCAAGTAATAATCTCAGTTTTGGATTATTTATAATGCAATGCAACATACTTCTTACGATAATGTGGTTGATTTATTAACTTATTTTTAATAAACTTAATGTGCATGATTATTATGAACGTAAAATAATATTAAAAAATAGCTGGATTACTAATAAACTAAATTAAACATTTATGAGTATGTTATGCTATTCTACTTACTCTTTGATTACTTGTTTTTTATTGGATTATGTGCTTGTTTTTTATTAGATTGTGTGCTTGTTTGTAATATCTAACCAAAATAATATTTCAAACTTTCTATGATTCAGCGCTTTGCATATATTTACAATCATAAGGTCTTCATTAAATGCAAATATTAACAAATGATACAGCTATCGGTTGGGCATTCTAAATATTTTTCTATTAGGTTTGTAGTGTCCAAGATGCATCTGGAAAAAAGGAGCCTTACTTAAATCGTTTTAAATAGGCGGAGTCGTTTAAATCTATTGACATAATCAAAGTTATTCTATAAGCATTATCTCGAAAAACTCATATTATCTCACTTAATTTTGTATGGGCCCACAAAAAATACGAAGACTTATTATATATTATATATACCTATTATGATGTAAGTGATTTACATCAATTTAGTTTAACTGAAAGAAGTTTAACGTTGTTAGTCGAAGATTTCTGATCATTTCCAGGGATAATAATTTCGTTAATATGTAGTAGATTTTAAAGTACTACACGTACGCATGAAAGTGCTATATAGTAAATGTAATCTAAAATAAGTTTTTATTTAGTTTTAAGACAAATATGACTTAGAATACTAAAATGTTTATTATTATTATTTTATTCAACATTTCATGAACAAATATGTATACAAAAATGATATACAAAACAGATTCTAGATTGTAAAAAATACAAAATATCAACATAATATTGCATTATTTTAGTATCTTACATGAACTTAATCATTAACTTCTTCATAAATAATAATAATGAACTATTAAAATAAAACACAAAAACGAGGTGTAAAAGTTTATTTATATATTTAAATTATTGAAATGTTGGAGTTCATATTGGAAGGTAATAAAAATACTTGTTAGTCATAGTGATTTAAAATATTTACACGTTACTTTAAATAATTATATTCTTAGTCGACTAAATGATATATTCATTTTTTAATCTGACAAAACCAAATTTGTTATATAATTGTTTTAATGTTTAATCAATAAAATATTATTAAAGGCTTGCTGTAAAGAGTATATATTTTTAAAGGATGATATATTAATCCTTCATTTCATTATCATTTATAATACTTTTACTTTTTGTGAAAACTTATATAAAAAAGAAGATCCATATTAATCTTAATCAATGAAAGCAATTTTATCTATAGAGTAAAGTTTGCTTTTATTTCGTTTTTATATCGACTTTCAAAGAGCGATTTCGGAGTACATACTCAATGTACCTATATTTAATTATTAATTGAGCAATAATTAATCAATTAGGTGTTATTTACAAGAGTCTTATTTTTTTGAAATATTTCAATCCTTCAAATTCACTTATTGTTTATTAAATCCATAATAAAAATTTTGTACCAGCAATTCTATTATGGGAAAAACAAATTAATATTAATCAATTAAAACTAATCTTTTTTAATTCATTAAAAAAATAAGACAAAAATAATTATATGGCCCAAAAAGTTTTTTCATACAAATATTTTCTCTATTTTTTATATGCCCTTTTGATAAGTATGTTTATCAATTTATTTTACAAGCAGCAAGATTCTCTCTTCTTCTTATTATTATTATTATATCGGTAATTATTATTCCTAATTGCTTTAGAACATGCAGAAATGAGGAACAACCATTAAATATTTCATTTATTGGAGGGTAATTATTATAGTAAATACGTACCCTTCTGCCCTTCTACAAAATGTGTATATAATTATTCTATAATATTACACAGCTTGCAATACATAATTGTAACTTTGAAATATATATATATATATATAAATAGGACCTCATTAGTTATGCATTACAAGTCATAAAATACCAATTATATATTGTTGATAGGTTTAACGAGCCAAAGAGTAAGTTTTATCTTATACAATTAATAAAAATTTATATATATATAAGATTTTTTTATAACTACAAATATTTTTATTGCATAGTTTCGTATCAACTGTATATATAAGCAAGCAAATATTATATACGAACTGAGAGTGGAATCAAATTTTTGCGTTATATAAATTGAACATAAAGCTCCAGTAAAATATAGGTCCGACAATTGTATATTCAATGGTTCTTGTTTTCGATTTATTTTACAATTCAATATAATACTTTTAATTGACATTTAACAAAAATGATGAGTTTTATTTAAGTTCTTGTATTATTAATTTCACGAATGCCTCAATAATGGAGTTAAGCCAACCGGGCTTATTGTTTGTATGTACTATTGTAATCGGCAATAAATTTCTAACTAACTATCCATCCGGGCTTCAAACGGGCTCCAAAATTAGCGTCTTTTCAGTTATAAATATATTGTAATTTTTTTGATAGAACTACTCAGAGTACTTTCATATATATATATATATATATATATATATATATATATATTATATATATATATATATATATATATATATATATATATATATTATTATGCTTATTTTTCAAATGGAAATGTTAGCAACTTGTTTTTCTGTTTCTTGGTGATAAAAGAAGACGACATACAAAGTTTGAACAAAATCGGTCAACATTACGTGGTCGCGCAACGAGGTCAAAGTTTTAAAAATTTAGTAAAAATATAGTTTTCCGCAAATTTCTTCAAAATGGTGGACGTTATAGACTTCAATAATAATTATTAATTCAAAGGAAATCTAATTTACTACCAGACGTATGTTTGATGTTTTTTAATAAAACAAAGTTTTCAGTAAAAACAAAGCAAGAAAGGGATTGTGTATTGTTAGATTATTTCATAGCTTTTTTGTATCAATTAACTTCACTCGCCTGTAGAAGATGACTTGTTCGCTTCAGAGTAAAATAGTACTTTTAAGCTTAGTAAAACTTTAGATGATAAATCAAAAAATGACCTTGGTTGCATTCTATCAATTCAGAATTCAGTACAATCTGAGTTTATATCATATGATTCAGAGCCTGTATTGACCTATAAGAAATCGATTATGAAAAAAATTAATCATAATGTGTTTCTTAGATGTGCGTCAAGGTATCCTCTCAAAATTTTACTTTGTCTCTGACGCATTTATAATCCATTATATGCGTCATTTTGTACGCGAGATAGGCTTTTTTAATGTACATAATGGATATATGAACTTTAACAGCAAAAATGGATATTGAGTATAGCATAATAGTTATTAGTTATTACCTCCGCCGAAGGAGGTATTGTTTTCACTGGCGTTGGTTGTTGGTTGGTTTGTTTGTCAGCAGGATAACTCAAAAAGTAAAGAACGGATTCGGATAAAACTTTGTGGAGTTGTTGAAAAGGCCAAAAGGAACAAGTGATTAAATTTTGGCATCTCTGAGTGCAGAATTAAGATGCAAAATGAGCTAAATACTAATAAATATTTCAAGTTAGCCTACTCTGCCAATAGATGTCGCTGTGCTGTGAAATCGGGTGCCGGGAGCGTCTTTCTCTCGGAATTTCCGTCGAGGGGAACCCTCCCCCGTCCCTCTACGCCGCCCCAGTCGTGAAAATCCACCTCGGAAGGCTCATAAGGACCCCGTGACGGCGGAGGTTTGCACTCTCTGAGTGTATATATCTCGTCGTTGCGATAGTAATCCTGCTCAGTACGAGAGGAACAGCAGGTTCGGACATTTGGTACACGTACTTGACTGATCAATCAGTGGTGCGAAGCTACCATCCGCCGGATTATGCCTGAACGCCTCTAAGGCAGAATCCGTTCTAGACATGGCAATGATATTGTTGGATTAGTATCTTTGCATGGAGGAAATATGCCTCTAGTTACTTCATATTTTTATTTATTAAGCATTTACATTACAGTCAATAATATGTTGCATCTTTTTACTTCAAATAAATTTAATAATAATAATATCTTCATACTCTTCTTTCCATTGAGTCTTGTCGTTGTCTTGTCTATGTTGGGTTCATTTGTAAGTACATATTTGACATACACACATATTATTATGTATATGTATATAAGCATGAGGCAATTTCTATCTTATATCCCATGAGGACCTATTTACTTAACTATAGCAACTACGAACTACTACATATAAAGAGTAAAAAAATCCTTCGGTTCCATGAACATAGTTTTAAAAAGTACCTGCCTAGCTTTTTTCTAACTTGTGGTTTCTCAGAAAAAGAAATATTAAAAATCAAATAAATCATCAATATTAATGTTATTTTAGCTTTTCCTAGAAATAAAATATACTTTTCATTTATATATTTGAAATGCATTTGCCACTGACGATTTTTAATGGTTGTCAATCATTTTTACCTCCACCGAAGGAGGAATTGTTTTCACTGGCGTTGGTTTGTTGGTTGGTTTGTTTGTCAGCAGGATAACTCAAAAAGTAAAGAACGGATTCGAAAAAAACTTTGTGGAGTTGTTGAAAAGGCCAAAAGGAACAAGTGTTTAAATTTTGGCATCTCTGAGTGCAGAATTAAGATGCAAAATGAGCTAAATACTAATAAATATTTCAAGTTAGCCTACTCTGCCAATAGATGTCGCTGTGCTGATAAATCGGGTGCCGGGAGCGTCTTCCTCTCGGAATTTCCGTCGAGGGGAACCCTCCCCCGTCCCTCTACGCCGCCCCAGTCGTGAAAAATCCGCCTCGGAAGGTTCATAAGGACCCCATGACGGCGGAGGTTTGCACTCTCTGAGTATATATATGCCTCTAGTTCATTCATGTGTAAATACAGATAAGTTTTATTCAATACGCATTTCTGAACTTGATATAATGAAAAGGACAATCTTTTTTTAAAAAATTATAAGAAACTTTGTTGATTTAGGGAAATTACATATATATATATATAATAGTTTAAAATTAGACTGCTAAACAAAGTTAAAATGCAAAAAAAAATACTAATAATATAAAACATAACTTTAAAACAAATATATATTCTTGAGATATACAACCAACACATCAAATTAAAAATATTATCATAGAAATTAGTCAAAAGATTATAAATCGATAATATAACATGATAAATACAAAACACATGACAATAGTATAATTTGGGAGTGATTTTACCACCCAGACCAAAGATAATTCAGGATACATCCCAACACCAATCCTTAAAATAAAAGAAAACTAGGATAAAATATTTTTTAATTTTTGATGACATTTTATTATATGTTTTAAATATTTTATGTGTTCGACGGCACAAGAAAGATAAAAACGAACTAAATTGACAGTATAATTCCAAGGGTCATTATTTAAGTTTGGAATTTTAATTTTAAGATCCGAGTAACGTGCAGCTTTTTTGTAGAATTTGAACCTAAAAATCATGGCTCTTACAGGAAAATATTAATTATAAAGCCAAAATGACTTAAATTAATTAACTGTTTTTCTTTGATTTAGGTGTTCAAATAAAAAAAATATTACATTTATTACCTCCGCCGAAGGAGGTATTGTTTTCACTGGCGTTTGTTGGTTTGTTGGTTTGTTGTTGTTGGTTTGTTGGTTTGTTGGTTTGTATTTGTTGGTTTGTTGGTTTTGTCAGCAGGATAACTCAAAAAGTACTGAACAGATTTGGATGAAATTTTGTGGAGCTGTTGGAAGTGCCAAAAGAAAGAAGTGATTAAATTTTGGCATCTCTGAGTGCAGAATTAAGGCGCCAAATGAGCTAAATACTACTAAATTTTCCAAGTTAGCCTACTCTGCCAAAGAGTCGCTGTGCTGTGAAATTGGGTGCCGGGAGCGTGTTCCTCTCGGAATTTCCGTATAGGGGAACCCTCCCCCGTCTCTCTACGCCTCCCCAGTCGTGAAAAATCCGCCTCGGAAGGCTCATGACGGCGGAGGTTTGCACTCTCTGATGTTATATGCCTCTAGTTAATATTGAGTTGTAATAGGAAAAACAAATTAACAATTATAGTAAAAATAAATTATTTTTCTCAAACCTTAAAGTTCAAAAATACAAATTATCATGAAAATTAATTTATTATTATATACAACTATTTAATCTTAATATTCACAAAATTATAAATAAAAATATAACAATACTGCATTTGTGTGAGCATTAAAAAAATAAATTTTTAAAACTAATTGTCATTATTCTTGCTTTTCTTTAAGCTGTTATTGAGTAAATGAAATGTATTGAATCATTTGGATAGTCATCCTTTATTCTGTACTTCGGGATTAGGTGTATACCGTATATTAAGGTTGGGGATCTCCGACCATGATGGTTCCTAATGTATACTCGTTAAGAGGTTTTGTTCCCGTAAAAAAGGTTTTTTTCTTCCGCGACATTAATGTATATCAATTTTAAATGGATCAAATAACTAATTTTATTCACTTAGCTTTGTATGTCGTAATGTGTCTAAAGTATACAAATATATATATTATATATATATATATATATATATATATATATATATATATATATAGAATATATATATATATTATATATATTATATATAATTCAAATGTTTTTCAACAAAATTAAATATTGTTTTTAAGCCAACTCTTGCTGCTTTACGATTCGTTTTATGCATCCATCAATATTGTTCTTGTCAAAAGAGTGCCCGAATAGCTTATACATATTTTATTTATTGTCAGCAGCATAAACATTTTTTATGATGATATTAATACAATAGGAAATAAAATACAATTGAACAGTATTATTTTTTAGTTAACAGGAATTCACTATTGATCCAGAGCAAATATGGGATGAAATATGAATATATAAGGATTATATGCATAAGGGAAATTATCTCTTCTTTGCATATGTACATATAATCTCATATGGACCAAATGACAGCACATCATGTTTTCTCCCTTTTCTCTTCGAGACAAACATCCATTAGGGTTGTTGATTTGGGTAAACAATATGATTGTAATATTATGGATGTTCTATTTGTTATAAGTTTACTCTGTTAAGGTCTTCAGTATTATATATATATAGATATCTATATATATAATATATATATATATATATATATATATATATATATATATATAATATATATATAGGGTGGTAAGGTCAAATCCGGCGGGTTTTCAGGACATCCTTTAACAAGGATGACGTCATCCGATCCGCCCAGCTGATTTTTTAGCAGACAGCCAACATATGAGAGATCATTTCAGTTAACTTTATCATCGTCATGGCTGCATATAGAAATCTACAGCTTGTTATCTGGAACGAGCAAAAATGCAGGTGTGCCATTATCCAGATTCTTTATATAAAGAGCAACACCATCAGCAACACCCAGGTCTCTGAGCTGCTCGGGATCAACAGAAGAAAGGTTGCTGAGCTCAAGCAGCAGCTGAAGGATACCAGGGACCCTCGTGCTGTCGTCGACAGGGCCCTCAGACCCTCCAGCAGCGCCCGCAGGGCCAGGACCCCCGACTTCATCAGGAGGGTGTCAGACATCTTCGAGCACGACCCCAGCTGGTCCATCTGGTATGTCGCCAAGGAGCTGGGCGTTTCTCACGTAACTTTATAGGCCTGTGTGAATGAGGATTTGCGTTGTCACAACTACAAACTCAAGGTTGGTCAGCTGTTGACGCAGAAGAACAAGACCCACTGGCCCCCGATATATATATATATACCGGGTCATGAATAAGTCTTGAGATCAATATTTTTTTTTTGAGGTTTTGTGATTTCAGTAGATCAATCAAATTAGACTTGAGCAAGTCAAAGCAGCCTTTGAGGCTACGATGAAGATGCCCGAGCTCGTAAAAATGATGTCTGTGGACCATCCACCGTGTCCAAGGCGGTTAAAGTAGCAGGTGGACGTTCAATGAGGAAGGTTGAACGGCCATTGATGACTCAACGTCATAAAGACCTCCATTTGGATCGTTGCCGAAGCATTCTCTCCGACTGAAAGCACAACAGTGATCTTGTATTCTTCTTCTCTAACGAGAAAACCTGTACATTTGATCCTGTATACAACAATCCAAATAACCGGGTCATTTACTTCGGAGACGAATCCAAAGCCATCCGGAGCATCTCCTGTCTCTGTGATGATGTAGAGCATCGTAGCACCAACAGGGGACATGATGCCAACAATTTAGTTCCCAACCAGTTACAGGCTCGCGGGAGCCCACTACTTAAAAGTTTTGATGATCAAGGTACTCCCATAAGTCTCCAAGATAATCAAGAAGTTAGGGAAGTCATCATACGCGTTCCAGCAAGATGGAGCTCCAGCACACACGAGCAAGACCATTAAAAACCGAATGGAGGCTAACATTAAATTCTGGCCATAAAAAAATTGTGACCTCCACAGAACCTTGACCTGAACCCGCTCAACTTCAGCATCTGGTGGTATATATACCCCAAGCCTGCTACATTCGCTGCAATAATATTGAGGATTGGAAGACTTTGGTTGAGAGGAAATGAAAGGCCGTGAACTGTTCTCAAGTCCTTACGCTGCCGTAAAGTGTAGAAATTCAAAATGACATGGTTGATGGTATGATTATATATGGTATATATAAATAAAATTCATACTTATCCGATTACACCCTGATCCATGACGTGTTCATTACTGTCAAGTTAAAGAAAGGTCTCAAGACTTTTTCATGACCTGTAACTTGTTATATATATATATATATATATATATATATATATATATATATATATATATATATATATATATATATTATATATATAGGACGCGAAAGATGTCATACAAAAAAAAATCCTTATGATTTTATAAACAATGTTTAATAACAGTGAAAAACTTGCTAAAAATTTAAAAAATAATGGCAAGTTGTTAATGAAACGATGGACCATTTATCTTGAAAGACTGTATTTGAAAAGTATGTGGCTAGAGGCATGGCAAACATGTATAATTATATTTACTTGCTTACATATTCTACTGTATTTATAAACATATAAGTATATTGCATGAAGAAAAACAACAACACGAAAAACAATTACTTACATAGCCGAGAGTAACTGAATAAAGTAAATTCTCTATTCTCTTGGGGGATCATGATAAATTCGTACAAGAAAAACATGGATATGGTTTTTCTCTTATCTCACTTTCTCTTTTTATCTTTTGGTATCCTTTTAATTCAACAAACTATCTTAGATAAAAGATAAAAACTTTGAAATAAAAAAAAAATCCCAGTTATAATCATAAAAAATAATTTAAAAATACTATTTTTAAAAAGAGTTCAAATATTTGAGTTATTCAAGGGTGTTTTAATAATAAGGTCCAAATACGATTTTGAGTTTGCCAATAACAGAACCAACTCATGTTTATAACTTTTTTATAACTATAAATTTTTCATTGATTTTTCTATATTCACTGCATCGCAAAATATGAATATATATATATATATGTATATATATACAGGGTGGTAAGAACAAATCAATTGTCACAGCTACAAACTCAAGGTTGGCCAGCTGTTGACGCAGAAGAACAAGAACACAGACCGCCTAGCTCCCCTGATTTGAATCCTATGGACTATTTTCTGGGGCTACCATGAGCGACACACCAACCGAATGGCTCAAAGCACCAAAGCCGTCCTGATAAACTCCATAATGAAGCAGGCCAGGAAGTTGGAAAGGGCCCTGGTGGCCAAGGCCTGCTCCTCCTTCCGCGCCAGGATCCAGCGTGTCATCGACGCAGAAGGTGGATGGATTGAATAAGCAGAATTTACACATCTGTACGAGCATTTTATCTCTGAATAAATAAAATTGATCCGAAATTAACGATTTTATGTGTATTTTAAGTTGAGAGAAGAAAAACGCCGGATTTGATCTTACCACCCTGTATATATATATATATATATATATATATATATATATATATATATATATATATATATATATACCCAGATATGTCACTTTCTTTATCACATTAGTACTCTTATGTATTTTTTTAGTTAGTTTTTGATCCATTTTTAAAATATTAAACGAAATAAGATTAATTGTCATATGGAAATATTTTTTGTTTTTGGTTTAGAATTTTATATGCTCATGGGTCAGTTTTCAAAAATATGTTATGTATCACAATACTTGTTACTATTATTATCTATATCTTTTGTGGAAGACAAAACAATTCAATTTACTAATCTAAATAGTATGTATAAGTTACTGTTTTATACAATGAATTATATATGAATATGAATCGGGGAGAAAGCCCACGTGAATTTTCTTAACTCTTGCCATCTCTTATTGTTGTATTATAAGTATCTTGATTTTAATTGTGATCAGTGTTTGTTTTGTTTTATGATGTATTTTTTTAATTATAAAGAATTTGAATACTATTGATTGAAATATTGCTCAACTTTGGGGTGTATGCATTACGGGTTGCTAGATTAAATTTCAGTTTCCAATGACCCTAAGAGGTTGCTCATAGCATATACTCTTTGGGTAAGAATAGATCAAAAAACCTTATTTTAAATTTTTATTTTTATTCATTCCGATATTTATATTAATTTTAATCAGCTTACTGAAGTCGGTCTGATTAAATATATTTTCTGTCATTCATCAATTCTTAATTTTTTTTAATCCTTCAACAATATAGTTTCTAAAAATTATTATAAAATTGTAAGAAAAACGTTTTCCTTTTCCTCTAATTTTCGCTGGATCTTGTGTACTAAAAATAAATAACTTTGCTTCATAGCCAGGACAAAGATGTGTCGACGATTGTCGTTCCCGAACAGACATAGAGCGGTAGGCAAAAAAAAAACAACTCAAATAACTATATAAAAAATCTACTTCATTAAATGAACATCCATAAAGATCGAATATAGTTTTGTGATCATGTGATCTGATGATATATGTGGGCTGATATCTATTCAAGCACCACCTTAATAAAACGTATCTATCTTTGTATTCTCAAGGCATTACGCTGTCGTTGTTGTATGATTTATTACGGAGCTAATATAGCCCTAGCCTTCACGGCTACTAATTAAAACAAATAAAAACATATATATTTTATACAAACAAATAATTATACAGTATTAATATTAATAAAATATTAATTAAAGAAAAATAAGAAAAAAATATATAAAATATATAATTTTTTTCTTCAATTTTTACCTCTGCCAAAGGAAGTATTGTTTTCACTGGCGTTGGTTGTTGGTTTGTTAGTTTGTTGGTTTGTTTGTCAGCAGGATAACTCAAAAAGTAAGGAACGGATTCGGATGAAATTTGTGGAGTTGTGGGAAATGCCAAAAGAAACAAGTGATTAAATTTTGTCATCTCTTAGTGCTTATTTAAGATGCAAAATGAGCTAAATACTAAAAATATTAATAATGAAATGGGGTCTCTATTCAGGGAGTAGGAAAGAAGAAACGCTTAAAAAATATTCATTGACGTAATATTGTTAATTTATCAGCTAAGAACTACGTCACTGGGTGCTTAAACTTCTTTCTCTTCCCGTCTTCCTCTTAATATTAATATTAAATAAAATATAACGCTAATATTAAGAACATGATGGAGAAAAGAAAGAAGTTTAATCACCCAGTGACGTTCTGAATTGACGAATAACTAGTATGACGTCAATGGATGTTTTTTAGGATTGCTCTCTCCTCACTCATTATTCACCAAACACACCTACTTATGTAGACATGTATGATTGGATTGTAATTCCGTTAAGTGATACATTTGGTGGGGATCGGCGGAGGTTTGCACTCTCTGAGTGTATACATGCCTCTAGTTATAATTTAATTAAACTTAAGGAGCTATAAGGATCTCGACATCCCTGCCATTGTCTTTGCTACAAGGCATTAAGTGTTAACAAATACTTTCAATATATAGGCTCATGATGAAAAGGGCTTGATAGAATACGTAGAGTATGAATACAATTTCAATGTTATTGTTTTTAGTACATGTTTAGGCATGACCGCACTTAAGAAACAAGAAAATAATGATATTATTATGCAGAAAACTTCCCCAGTTGGTCTTTTATTTTCCTTCCGTGTATATATCTGCATTCATTTTACAATATCGAATTTTTTTAGTCTTGTATTTAATTGCCATGTAAAAAGGGCTTTGCGTCTTTTTCTGCACCCAAAAATATATTCTGTCTTGAGATATGGCGTACTTGGACTTGTGGCTATAAGGCTGAAATATTTAAATACATCATAGCTTATTAACAGGATATCATTTTAGTTACATTTTTTTCTTTTGATTATATATGTATATATATATGAGGGTGATTCTTATTTCACGTTTTTGGATTTTACTTTAGTGGATTCCAAATCAGTTTTTATTTTTATATACATCCAAAATCAAACTAGATAGTAAAATTTCAATATGTTCATTTTAGGTTATTTTCAATGAAAATGACTATTTCAAAACATAAATTTCTCGTGAATTTTGGATGTATATAAAAAATAAAAACTGTTTATGGATCCTTGCAATTGTTTAAAAATAGCATTGAAATTAAGGACATTAGAGGCGATCGAATGGCGAAAAAAATACTACATAAGTTTAATAAATAACTTTGGGGCCCGTTGAGCGGACGCTTTCCATTATTCGATTTCGTTCAAGCTTTCACAAGATGTTCTCTAAGCACTAAAGTAAAATCTAGGGGGAAGCCCGACTCTCAAATCTGAAAAACGTGAAATAAGAATAACCCTAATGTATATATACCGGGTGTAAAAAAAGTATTAAGACCTGCATTGAACTAACCAATGAAATGCTCGTATTGATCAGGATGACGTTGTACAAAAAAAAATATTTTAAAATAATTTTTACTTTGATGAAGTAAATTATTTATGAATTTGACAGCCTCCACCCTCCTCCTGAACCCCTTGCACACGTTGACAATGTAGTCCTTTCTCATGATTCTCCACTGCTGGTGAACCCATCTCTTCAGGGCCTCAATATTTTGGTGGCGGACTTGGCAGGCCTTTTTCTCAACTTGCCACCAAATAAAATAATCTAATGAATTTAAATCTGGACTTTGTGGAGGCCAAAAGTCTTTGGGCGAAAAATTCATGTTGTCACCCATCCACCCTTGTACAATCTTGGCAGTGTGGGCCGGAGCCCCATCCTGTTGTAAAATATAATTGGTCTTCTTGGATTTCTTCATGGTCTTGTTGATCTATGAGACCACTTTATCCTTCAAAACCATCAAGTTATCTGCTGCAGTTAATCGATATCCAACTGGAAACCAAATTGGTGCCATTTCCCCCCGAATGAAGCCACGACCCCCAACATCATCACAGAGGCTGGATGCTTTGTCTTGGCGATGGTCCTGATGCTGGCAATGGCCTTAACAAAGCATATCACCTGATCATTTTGCTTGTTTTTACACTGGGTCAACAGTGAAGGTCTTTTCATCAGAGAAAAAAACTACTCAGTCACCCTTGTATTTTAGATCATTCAAAAGTTTATGACAACGCTCCTTACGGACTTGTTGATGCTACTCTGACAGGAGTGGTTTCTCAATCCTTCTAAGAGATTTGCCACCAGCCTTTTTGATGGCTTTACATACCAACTGCAGACCGATGAACGTGCTTCTTCTTGGCGAAGTCTAACATATTCATGGTTGGATTCAGCTCAAAGGCCTCCCTGACGTCCTTGGCCTTACTTTGTTCGGTCTTCCATTCTTTGGCTTGCCCTTCAGGTTGTTCCCCATGGCCAAACGATTTCTGACCCGACAGACCGTGGATTTGCTGACGTTTAAGGTCTTCATGATGTCAGAGGTGGTCTTGCCGGTGCAGATTAAATTACCAATATTGGCTCTTCTTGCCTCCATCACGATGCATACGTTATTTTTGTTTATAATATGCGCGCCAAACGAAAGCTTAGAGCCTGAGCTTTCAGAAAATTACCAGAACTTTACGATTTAGTCAACGCAGCCTATTTTACAACGTTTCAAAAAGATCTCTTTACTTTTTCTACACGCGGTATATATATACATATTGCAATATTTTTCTTGGAACAAACCCCCATTTAACGTTATTCAAAATATCTCTAAGCAAATAAATCTTTCTCATTCCTCTTGACAAGTGTCTAAGAATATATACGTTTTGACAAATTATTTTCAATTCCTCAAAAGTAATAATATTTTGAGGTAGCTCCTTAGGAAAGCTTGTCTGCGTCAGCAATTTTCACAACCGTAGTATCAATGTGAATGTCTCATCTTCATAAAAATAAATTTTAACATTTTACATCGCTCATCCGTTTTCCATAGGAAGGAAATGTCTTCCTTTTTAATATATTTGTATATTTCTATCAAGGATTTAATTATTTGTACATATAAATGACAGTCATAAGCAGAAAAAGAAATATGATGATTCTGCAGCTTTGTGTTCTTCTTTGAATATCCCCCCCCCCCTTTCATATAAAAATATTATGAGAGAATCATAAAAACTAATGGAAGTCACAAATAAACATTCTAATATAATTGATATATACTTATAAACGTCAAAATTTTATTAAATATGAATAGATTAATATTTTTCAAAAAGTAAATGTTTTGGGTATTGAGGAATGAGAAAAATTCAATTTCGTTAAACATCGTATTAAAAATCAAAAGCCTCATTTATAGGTATGAGAAGTAATAAATATACGTCAATGGGATCAATTGATTTAATCTTTGATGGTTCCTATCATATGAATATAATATATTTTTGAAATCATTGTAAGGGTTTTCGGTAGAAAATATTCTACAGCACTGATATGAGATGAGTTGATGTATTATTTTTTCAATATTCAAGATTCAATTTTACAGAATGTACCCAAAGATAATAGATAATACAAGATGCCCAGAACGCAATGTTTAGATTCCTCTGATTAGAAAAGAAAACTGAAATATCACAGATGACGTCACATTATCGATTTGTTATGATTTATGGCATAAAAATATCTATATTACTTTCTTTTCTCTCATTATATATCTGTCTGTTTGATAGAAAGGACTAATACTTTTAAGGACTGGTGAAAAATATAAATAATCAAACAGATGTTTATAAATTGGCTGAGTTTCGGCCTAAAAATTGAAAATCTAATACAAATAACATATATTAAACCAATTTCTTTTTTTTTTGCTCAAAATCATATGAATGTAGTTACACAGAGTCATAAAAATCTTAATTTTTATATGAAATTATAAACGAGGTTGGGTGGCTTTATAGATATTATTCCACCATATTTTTATTTATTATTGTTATTTATTTAGATGGTGTAGGTATTAGATATACAGGCAAATCTTCTAAGTGATGACGTCACATTTTTTGATTTTTGTTATTGGAAATATCCCTCTTTGTTTACATGAGTTCTGCCCACCCTGAGAATGTACATAAATTCATAAAAACCAAGGCTAATACGTTAAAATGGAACACAAATAAACATTAAAGTTTAAAATTTTAGCAGATGAACTAAAACATATTTGACGACGATAAGAACTTAAAACACATATAAATAATATCGAATCATTTAAAATATCGTACAAGAAATATTGAAAAAAACTATTTGCATCTTAAAAATCACTTAAAAATTATAAATATTGTTCGGCGATGATTGAGGGATACAGATGGATAATATTGGATCTCTTTAGACGCATAGGACCATATTTCACTCTAAAGAGTGGGAATCTTCAATTCCAACGCACCATACCTAGCCATAGTCGAGAGAAGCATAATTCTTAGCTCGTACGGATGAAGAGGGTCCCACGATCTAATTTTTTTCGCAATGTATTATTTAAAATAAGAACAGATCTACTCTTAATTTGGATTTAAAATATTATTTAAATAAAATATAAACAGATAAGAAGGGATAGTTGGATGTTTTTAGGGGAACAAAGTGATCAAGGGATTTTAGGTTGTCCAGGATATTATTATACACAGATAGATTTTTTGAAAACCACTGACGATTAACGAAATTATTGTTTGCCAATCTGTAATGACAGTGTTAAATGCAGTCAAATCTCTAATTGACCCTTTTTGTGACTTCTTTTACATCTAACTATAAGACAAATGGTGGATCAATTGCTTGCCTACCCACTTTTTATTACCCTTAACATAAAAAAGTGTGAAACTGCTATGAAGAAATTTGGAGAGAAGATGCAAAGTTGGTGCTGTTCCTTGGATATTAAGACAATTTAGGAATTTAATATATTATCATGTCGTTTTCTTATAAAGATATTAACAATCTTTGTAATCAGTCATTACCTCCACCGAAGGAGGTATTGTTTTCACTGGTGTTGGTTTGTTGGTTTGTCAGCAGGATAACTCAAAAAGTATTGAACGGATTCGGATGAAATTTTGTGGAGTTGTTGAAAATGCCAAAAGGAACAAGTGATTAAATTTTGGCATCTCTGAGTGCAGAATTAAGATGCAAAATGAGCTAAATACTAATAAATATTTCAAGTTAGCCTACTCTGCCAATAGATGTCGCTGTGCTGTGAAATCGTCTTCCTCTCGGAATTTTCGTCGAGGGGAACCCTCCCCGTCCCTCTACGCCTCCCCAGTCGTGAAAAATTCGCCTCGGAAGGCTCATAAGGACCCCGTGACGGCGGAGGTTTGCACTCTCTGAGTGTATATATGCCTCTAGTTTTCATTACTATACAGGTGTTTTAAAAAGTAATATAAGATTCTACCAGTACATTTCAATATTTTTTTTGCTAGCATTTTAGTGAAAGGAAAACCGACAGTGTCTCTTTCTTAATTTCATTTTATGCCTATATGGTTCGATAGAATTGCAATATCTGACAGGATATAAATAAGCATTATAGCATTAAAATTAGTCTATCAAACCTAGGATCTTATTAATGAGATATACCAAAAATGACCCTCCCCTCTCGGAATTCGAACTTGCGCCCCCAACATTGAGAGTTGGGCACACTTTAGCACTCACGGTTATCGCACTCCCTTCTAATTTTTTGAAAGACCAACCCAGCATAAATTAAATAACCTTATAATGTTTTTTCTTTCTCTCATAAGTCCTCTATAGTTAAAGTGTATATTACACACATATTTATGTACTAAGCTTTACTGATTTGGGATCATTCTATTATTAAATATTTTTATTCGGAAAATGGTTGCCTTCATAAGAACGAAGAGTAATAATAGAAAGTACGGTGGTACACTCTTATCATCTCAAGATTGTGTTATTATTATTTTGTAAGCATACAAAAAAGAATAATTAAATTCTGAATGCGTAGAATTTTAAAGTAACATTTTAATAAATAAACAGAGCAGATGTTTATGACAAAAATTAATTAAGGAATAAAGTTACTTCGCTGTAGAGAGTATTAATTAAAGACACATAACTGCTGCAAAGGCATACAAATGTATGTACCTACAGAGCAGCATCACAAATTGAAGAGGTGAAAAATGACAATCACATTCATGTTTTCTCAAAATACATAAGTCTTTAAAGAAGCTAATATTTATCATAAAATAAATCTCTGTGGCGGTGAGTTTTTTTAAATCAACTATATTTAATATCCAATTAATTTCTAAAAGGGCTAACCAATGACCATGTTGTAGATAATGGAGGTGTATCATAGTGTTTAACATCATAATGAACTGTATTTTATGTCAACACCATTGTAGCTGGTCGAACCATCTTTTTTATTTTGTTATAGCGGATATCCCTTACACGACATCATCTATAATAATAATTAGAAAGAGCTATAAAATTTAGTAGAATAATTTTCTTTAAGGTTTGAAGATATTTTACCTTTACGAAAAATATAGTGTATCCTTAGGTGCAGTGCACAATATTTTGCAGTAACGAAAATAAATATAGTCCTCTAGTGAATTATACTGATCTGGCATTTGTCATGTAACAGGCAAAATATACTTAACAGATTGATGTGGTTTTATACAAATAAAAAACTGAGAATAATTAGATACTGAGTTTATTTATTAACCACGGGGCTTTCTGTTGAAAAAATATTGTATGAGCAATAATGGGAGATGACACAATCTTGGAAAACACTCTCGGCTTATATATGTTTATATGTATTTGTACATATTAAACATATGAGGCCCTTGGGTATATAAACATCAATATCTTCTACTGTATAATACATTAAGATACACTGTGGTATTATTTCCCTTTCTTCCATCGATTTTCAATACAGGTGTCAAGATAAATAAACAAAAATATTAAGATATAATGAAGATTTATTCATCTATCCCAAGGATAAGGTCAATTATTTGTCAGTGTGGTGAATTGAATAACTTTATCAAATATCTGAGCACAGAATGTGGGATATTTTTAAAAGAATTAATTTTTAATTATACAGTCGTCCCTCGCAAAGTCGCGACGGCCCGGATCCACTACACGACCACCGCGATATATATGAGGGTCGCGTTGTTGATATATATTGAAATTTAGAGAGATTTGACATCACCCAGCGTTTAAACCTACCGCCATTTTGCCTTGTTGTCGTACGTGCGTCTGAAGACATGTACGCGGCTGGACCTTCATTAAAGGATGAATTATCGATAGGTGAATATTAGACTTCAGTTTTTGTGTGAAAATTCTGCCATTGAGTTCATATGGGGACGTTTGTCCGTGAAAAAACGGGAGCCAAGCCGTTGTCGCGTAGTAAAAGAACTGCAAGATGTCGAGGGGCGAAGTAGCGACGGCTGACTGTATTTTATTTTTATCTATAAAACAGGTGACCCGTTTCATTAATCAAATCATATTATCCAGTATATTTGACTCATAAATTTTAGACTCCTCTATAAGCTGTAAGTGACTGCTTTAAAAAATAACTCAAAAAGTTGAAAGCTATATAAAGATGATTGGAACTTTCAAAATACCAGCCTATAAATGATTTATATTATGTCATTTTCAATCCATGTATTCATTTTTCTTTTTGTACTATCAGAAAGTTATTAGTAATCGAGTCTTTATATTCCTTTAGTTGACATTTCAATTTATTAAATGTCATGATCAGAGAAATGAAAGTTTTTTTAAACAATAGAAGCTTTTATTTAACCAATATTATTATTTCTTTTTATAGGGAAAGCTATATTTAAGATTCAATAAGAGTGTTTTTGTAAATGATTTAAAGGCGCCTAATGTATATTTGAGCATTTTTATATTCGACCGTGGTAATAACATCGTAAAACCCGAATCTTTTTATGCTTATTATTACAAATTATGGACGATGACATTGATAAATAATGAATTATTAGGCTAATATATCTATACAAAAAGAAATAGGAATTCCGTTCGTCAGTTCATTGTCTTTTGTTTCGATTCCACGCATTTCCCAAAGATTCATTATGTCTTGGCGAAATTTTCATTGAATCATTTTGAGAGCTCAAGGAAGTCTTTAGCTTAACATTCCCGGAAAATTCATGATCGCCATGTTTATGTTGTTCGCCAAAATGTTTTTTGCATTTACTTATTTTTTTAATAGTTTATTTACGGACAAAATTGTTTTCTGTTGGTTTATTTTAATGTAAAAAAACGTTTTCTAACATTTTTTGATATTGGCGGCTTAGATTTAGACAAAACTTAATTTTAAGGATTTTGGAGTAATAAAAATAAATTGGATTGGGTGGATTTTCTCGGAAAAAATCTTTCAGTTTATTTGGTTCTTCGGTCTTTGTATCTCCAAAACACTGAAATATATTGGTCAACTTTCCTATGGATACGTTTGTGGGGACAAGAAAATATTACGTCAAAGTGGGCATTCTTGGAAAATCCCTGGCAATGCCAGATATCATTATTTAGTTATTTATGAATTACTAATGGGATGACACTAAGAACACCTAAGTATACTCAAAGAGTGCAGTATCATGTGGTAGAGAATATCTACAACACATCAACCTAATATTTACAACAGAGAGCCTGTTATTGAAATAACTACACTGAGCTCCGGAGGGATTTGTCATTCCATGATGCCAACCAGAGGAGCACTCAAATTATATTTTCTCCTGCAACAAATGCTTTTTTAATTCTTTCTGTCCTTCATATAATAGCATAAGTATTTTTGGATGATAAAATCTATTGAGTATATTAAATGATCATAATAAACAAATACATAACAACTTTTACAGGACAATTAAATGCACATTAAGCTTCTATAAAATATGTGAAATGATCGAATATGATATAAATTTATTGTTGTCAATTGAAAAACAGCTTGAAGCTGTTCAAGTTTAAACAATGCAGTCCAGCGAAGAATCAGCTGGTATACTGGTATTTTTTGCGAAACGTCCCTGTCCTCCAGTATCTTAATACATCCTAAATATGTTCAATTATGCACACGCTCTGAGGCATGTAATTATTTCACATCTTTGCATTTTAACAAACGCTAAAAAGTTTAATTGATGACTAGAATCGATGTTGCTCAAATAGAAATATTATAAAAAAATATAGTTAATGATATTTCATGCAGTTTTTAGGAAACATCTTTATTTTTTATAATTGCATCTTAATCAAGGCTTTCTAAATTTAATGAGTTTGTAATAAAAAGGTTCACAGACCAAATGTCTGATTTGTTTTGTTCAACAACATGTAATTCCATCTTCCAAAACATAAGGACACATAAAAACAATTGCTTATATAAATAGGATATGTCTTTGAGGGGTTATATCATCACTGTAAATCTTTTCGAAAACAAAGTAAATGTAATTAAGTCTCCCCTATTTCAGAAAAATAAGGGCATATATTAATTTTCACATTGTGCACGTAAGACACAGAGATCCATGCGAATAATAATCATTAAGATAATTGCGATTTAAGGGACATTTGAAAATATATGATGTTATGAACATCAACAAACCCATATTTAAAAAAATAATTTGGGATATTTCGGTTTATGAGTTGGTTAAAATGGAGTATATATATATATATATATATATATATATATATAGCAATCTTCCAGAGAATTTGTATTTGGTCAGGTAGTTAAAAATATATTTCGACAAAATGAATTATAATTTCATTTTTGATCATATAACTTAATAATAATAAAAATAAAGGACAAAAATAGAAAATAAATAATTCAATTTGGAAACGGTGAAGGTTGAAGGATATAATTAGTTATTTAAATATTACTAACTTAAGAAAAATTATCATGTCCGCTGCAGCGAGATATTGTGCCCTGAAAATTTAGATCTCCATGTCCATGATGATTCCTGGATATATGCGTTAAGGATAATGCGCTACTTCCTTTTCGAACACTGCATGACATCTTCACGACAAACTCCCCGTCGAGGAAGGTTTATTATATCCATGTGTCTCTTTAATTTTAAAAGATATTTAGGTCTTTAAGTAGGAATCTTTTTAAACTAAAATGCTGATATATGATATTTTATTTTTAAACAATTTTGCAATTTTATATTCTGTTTCATTTTTATCGTTTTTTTCGATTAAATTTTTATTTATTCAGTTAACTACAAGCTTTTATACAGTGTAAAATAAAATACACTAAAATTATATACAGAAACAGAATAAAACTATTCAGGGCAGTTGCGAAAATACATAAATGAACATTGTAGTTCATATTTACTGCCCTGAAGAATAACCTTATATAAAAGGACAAATCATTTATTGGATTGGTATTTATCGTTTTTATGTATACGTTCAAGCTGAGTGACCGTGGAGAAAAAATGGAGATGACGTAAGTGATTGTATTGCTTATTGAACATTAATGGTGTACGGCTCTTCGACGCTCTCGAGGACTCAAAAAAAATATTTAAAAGGGGTCAATTTCATCAATAGTAATTAATAGACTGCAACATTTTTTGATTTACATTCAATGCAATAATATTATTCAAAACTGTCTTTTGTAAGGTTGTTGTGATTTAAATATTGAGATTACTTCAAATTTCTCCTTTTTATCAAAGGGTTGTACTTTGTTATCGTTCTTTTTCTTTATTGTACGCTTTCCATTGCCATTTTGTCCATTATTTTATAAGAATGTTTAAAGACATGTGATTGCCATTATTTCCCCATAACTGTTTTTTATATTATAAGCCCTTGTTAAGTTTATATTTTTTAAATTAAAAAAACCTTTTTAACATGAAAATATAACAAATTTCAGGCCATCGTAAGCATCTATAAAAGCAAAACGAAAAAGATATCCTTGCTACTAATTTAGGGTCTAAAAGGAATTTTCAACAACCAGTTTTAAGTTTTCTTTATCTTTAGTGTTTTGTAAGAAGAATATACGCTTTTAAAAGAGGGCAAAATCAAGGTTTGTAAGATCATAAATTATAATACATGCAAACAATATTTATTGTGAAGTTATCTATCCTATTTGCCTTCTGCGAATCTCTGTCAGCGCCCCATTTTTACCTTCTAGTCATATATATATATATATATCCTCAGGCATACCGTCTCTTCTCATACAAAGATTCCTTTTTTAGGCACGTTCATATGAATTTTTAATATAAATAATATGCTAAAATGCTGGTATTGGATATTGGTAATTGATAATATGATTTTTTTACTACGTCTTGAGAGACAATTTCATGTAAAAGAACTACTATTGCATGTTGGAAACATGTTTATCTAAATAACGGACTGTATTATTTGTATGAAGTTTTTCTCATGGTTCTTGCAAACTCACAATAAAATATATTTTTCTTAGTTAGCTACTTGGTTATATTCCTTTTTACATCTTCTCTGCAGATCAATTTATTTGCGAGGGTAATAAAGCCAAAAAAAAATATTTATTTTGTCAAAGTACGTAAAAAGTGGATTCATTTAATTAATATTAATAGGTGGTTTTGTCTAAGCCCATCCGTAAATGCCACTGATTGCTTAGTTTTATTACCTCAGGGAAAATGTTCAGACATAAATAGCCATGAATGAATTTATATCTTCATTCATTACGTCAACTAATATTTATAATTCCACATTCTTTTCTTTTAACTAACTACGCTCAGAAAAAATGTCCAAAAGCTTAAGATTGGCTTCAGGGAGACAGACCTGTAGGCTATTTGTAGTCATAGGAAAAACGAGAAAAAAAACATCGTTACAAGCAGTTTTAGAGACTGGAAGATATTGACTATTACGTGTGGGGAGAAAATCCCCAAGGGACGATGAGCCCCACGGTTTTCCATCACAATCCAAGATATTCAGATTGCCCTATTTCAAACCATCAAAACATATCCATACTTTAAAAATATGTATATCAATCAATGTTCATCATTGCTTGGAAAGGATTTAATGTTTTAGAACATTTTTTTTTCTAAAATAAAGATTTTCATCCTACAAACGTGTTAAGTATCTTAATTACAATTTTTAATGAACACATTTCATTGATTAAGCCCAATATAAGTTTTGGGGTGCCTGGACCATCTTTCTTTGGAAAAATGGACAATTTAATAAATAACAGTGCTCACGGTGTTCCGATATGTATCTATATATATACAGTAATCCCTCGTTTATCGCGGGGTTACGTTCCGAAAATGACCCGCGATATGTGAAATCCGCGAAATCGAAAACTTATACATTATTAACATATATATAAATGGTTCCGGATTTTATGGAGACAGTGGACTATATAGAGACAGCCAATCAAATCACTTTCTCCATAAAGTCCCAAATGGACTTTATGGAGACACGGACTATATGGAGACAGATTTAGCGGCATATATGTTCCAACTATCGGACACCCCAAATATCGGAGAGATCATTGTTACACTTGTGCAAAACAAGGAATAAAATGTGTTAAAATAAGGCATCAGAGGCCTTCTTTAATTAGCATTTACTTAAATAATGTTGAAAAGGCTATACATATTTGATTGCATGCTCATTTAATCTCATTTTATAGTTATGATGAACGTAACGATAATATTGGGAGTTCGAACCGGAAGAGGAAAAAAGACAAGGCAAGACAACGGAGAGAAACAAAGAGAATAACAACAGCTTAGAGTGAGAAAGAAAGAGAAAACGTACTTAGGGCTGCTTTGAAAAATTCATAAAAGGGATTGGACTTCCTGACAAATAACTTCCACGAATAGGAACAACGTTGGTGGACATTTTGAAAGTTTTGGATCAAGTGAATAATATATTTAAAAATATTAATGCGTCATACCAATATAAAAAGAGTTCGAACTAGTTGTCTTAGTAAATAATTCGCTGTCGTTATGTAGTCCGTTTTTGACTATATGGAGACATAAAATATATGGATACAAAGCTGTCTCCATATAGTCCACTGTCTCCATAAAGTCCGGTTACTATATAAATATTATAAATATATATATATTTTTTTTTGCAATTAGCAACTATTACATGTATACAGGTAATATTAATAATATTAACGAATACAGTGACTCACGTGTAGGCCGTTTCACTACTCTTCAGACTGGGCCGCTGCATCTGACTGCGCTCTGCAGTGTTCTCTTCTTCTGAAGAGCATCCCTACAGCATTATGAAGATCCGCGAAATAGCGAATCCGCGATAAATGAACCGCGAAGTGGCGAGGGATCACTGTATATCCAATGACACAGTTTCCATTAAAATTGCCATGGTTTTTAAGCATAACCAAGATATTTAAGGACTTTCTTATTTTTAACTCATTTATCCATAAGTTGATAAATGAACATCCACAATTTATATGTGTAGGTTTTTTCTGTCTTAGAGAAACATTTAGATTAATAACTGGTCAGGGTGTACTATATATTTCTTGAGTCCTACAATTGTAAGCTTTTGATTAATCTACATTTATCAATGAAATTGGGTCCCTGTTTCCTGGTAGTCTTCCAAAAAATTAAAAATACTATAAATGTTATTAAAACCGGGATCTATCCGACGTATTTTCTCTGAACTTAAAAAATCTCCTACGAACAAACCTTGAGGCCCAGGGGAATATCCTTAAAATATTTGCGGACATCAATGCTAAATATGTAGACACACGATGCACCATCTCCGAAATCTTTCTGCACGCAAAGAAATGATCAACTCACTCAGCCTGTCCTATCACACCTACGACGACCTCCTACACAAAACGGCCAAGGGCCTCCAGTTCTATGATAAGCTAGCTCCAACGTGGCCAGGCTCTGGTAAGGCTAAAGGGGTCGTCAAAGTCCAAGCGGAGGAGAGGGATTCACTCATTGCGAAAATAAAAAAATTGAATTTGACTTTTTAAATAATGAAAGCTCTTACAAATATCCTAATCCAAAAAATATTTATTGATATTAAATAAACTTACTTATATTTCATATTGCACATAAGTGTTTCGTTGGCGTGGAACTATGACCTTTTTAAAAAAAGATCCTGAAAAAAACTTATTGTTTTGTCTTTTGTAAAACTCTTGGGATCATCAATATTGTTTTATGACTTCTGATTGACATACCATAATAAGAGTTCATGGTTTGTTTAATAATGAATGAACTTGTATATATATATATATATTTTTGAAATTAAAATCAATTTATTCGAAGGAAGACGTGCCGCCATATGAAATACATTTTTAAATAATCGAAGAATAAGCTAATGGCAAAAATCAATTCGTTAATGATTGTATTCAATTAATTGGAGTTGATATGGTTATATAACGAAAGCAATATACTTATAATAAAAATTTGTGGATTGATTACAATGTGAAAGCCTATAGGTATAAAATTGGAAACAAAAGTTTTGTCTGAATCGAAGTACATAAACTCCAAAATTATCAATTTATTTTTAAAAAAATGATATTTAATGCTTCATAAGTATTCTATGTTAATATAATTAGCACCATTTAAAAAATGTGTTATATTTTATGTATCATTTATCTTTATACATACATTCTTATTTGCATTAGTATGTTTAAAATATATAATTATAAGGTAAATCTAATATTCACTAAAGAAAAATCACTAAGATTTTTTTAAAGAGACTTTATTGATATAGAGACACTGCCAGATCCCTCAATATATTTTCACGGAATTGAATTTTTTAAAATTAATATAATTATGCCCATAAATGTTAAAAAATAAAATGCTGACATTAAAAAACTTAAAAATTAAGACATTTAAAAATTATGTTTAATCGTCAACGATTTTTTTTACCATCATATATACCATATTTTTGTCGCTTAAACATACCCTAAAACGGATGTACGATATTTTGTCTTAATACTTAATGTCTAATGAAATTATCTCAGTAAGTATAATTTTGTTTTCCACGAGTCACTTCCGTCATTGTAGGTTAAGTTTAATTGGAGAGCTTGGCAAACGCAACTGCTAGTTAAAAGTCATTATAATTATTATCTTACATCATTATTGTGTGTTTGTGGTATAAAATTCGTGTATGGTCCAAAGTCTTATTTGGCTTATTTTATTTATCATTGAGTAATGTGCTTTAAATATACATAAAAGTGTATTATCAAAATGAGTTGCAGTTGTATAATGATTTTGCAATGAATAATTTATCATTAGCAAAAACTTTTTTTCTAGCTTGATAAAAAATACATTTTGATCATAAAAAGAAATATTTCGAAAGTCAAACCTGCACTCTGATTATTTTTTAATCAAAGCTGATCCAATGCGTTCTACTTCATGTCTTACATCATTCAACCTTCTCGCAATCCTAATTATTATAACATACTTTTTTTGGATAGCTAATCAATCATTTCTCTTTATTCATTGTCGGCCATACAAAGTTATGATCCATTCATTGTCAAACAAATAAAATAAAATCTTCAGCAGTTGATTTATTAAAGTCACATTACTTCAAAGTATTGTGGAAATAAAGTCCACTCAAAGTATTTGTAAATGACATGAAAAACAGACGATTTATTAACTAAAATATTTTATTCAATGAATTAATGTTCATAACTAAGAGCCAAGAAGAATGGATCAATCTTTTTGCTCTATAAAACATATTGCTCTGTATGGGCCGCTCTTTTTTTCTTTCAACCAATCATGATGAATAAAAAAAGTAGTTCGTTATTCATGTCAAATTTGCCACCAAAATTAAATTTTTATAGTTCAATTGCTGCACTCTTTTTTATTATTAAAAAGTGAATCATTCAATTTAAATAAAGTAGCTAATGGTCATTTAAATGGTCCATAACAGAGACGTTGAACCCCATTATTATACTAAATATATATTTACTTTATGTTATAAGCTGTATTTTTTCCTTTACTCAAACAACTGATGAATTATATATTATATATATTTATGCCAACTCTTATAATGGTGTATTTAATTAACATGCTAGGGGCCTTAATTTAAGCTCTGACATAAGGAGTTCTAATATGTCATGCAATGGTTGTTGTTGTTCATATATATTTTTGTATAACGAAAGCAGTTCTCCTCGTGAAGGTAATCAGTTTCCTTGAAGTGGGGAGGTGTTTCGGTGACTTCTTCTTCATAATTTTTTAAATTATATGTGTCAAAAATATTGTGTATTTGTAGAAAGTGTGTGTGTGTGATTAATACAGAGCCATCAGTTGATATTTCCTAGCATTTTTATATTTATTAGGCTTACTAACCAAAAAAAACATTTGAAGTAAGTTTATTTCTCTAGTACAAAATTTATATGTGTCTGTAATAAATAAAACTGTTAGTTCTTATAGAAATTCTCCAAGCAAGGTCTGTATAATAAGGTCTGGGCAATACAAAACAAACATGTAATCCTAGCAGTATAACTACTCAATGACGTCACTGGAGAACGAATACATATATTTATATGATTATAATTATCAGGCTTGTGAACGGAAGGCAAAATTGAACGTTGTTCAGCTGAACGCACGTTCAGTGAACGAAACGCTGAACGGAACGTATTTTTTTAAACTGAACGTTGTACGCAAAAAAAAGAGTTTTGCGTTCAGCGTTCAATTTTTCCAAACATTTATTGGACTTTTTCGGAAAAAAACGTCATCACATTTTTCGGAAATTATTTTCTAAAAAAACGTCATCACTACGCATCACTTTTTTTGAAATTCTTTTCTAAAAAGACCCTCTTAGACCCTGGGTTAGATCCAGATTTTTATATAAAACCCTAAATAGTACATCCATTTTTTTAAATTACACAATGTTATTTTTTAAATATTTGAACGCTGAACGCTAATGGAACGCTGAAACGCAAAACATTGAAAGGAACGCTGAACAGAACGCTATTTTTTTTAACGCTGAACGGAACGCTGAACGCAAAAAAACTGGACGCTCACTAGCCTGATATATATATATAATTTATTTATTGATACACACACATATACATATATATGTATATATTTATAGATAGATAGAAAGATTGATATATTTATATATAGATAGATAGATATAATCGTTTCCAGTGACGTCATTGAGTAGTCACACTGGTACATGTTTGTTTTTTGTATTGCCCGGCCTTATCATAAGACCTTGTCTCCATGTATTATTAAAGGCTAGTTTGTGGATATGAAAACAAAACACACTGTTCACATTAGGGTTATGACTTTTTTCACCTCACAATTCTATTTTTACAACATAATCAACAATAAAAACTGTAAGATTGATTATGATATATAAATAACCATAATTATTCATTCATATTTAGGAGTAATATTTAATGAAAATATAATATATTATTATTTTTCAGGAGTTGAATTCAACCAATTTTCTACCCCAAGTCACTGTTTGGAAAAAAATATATATATATAAATAGATTTTTATTTTATTTAATGGTTTATATTCCAACTCCTAAAAAAATAATGGGAGTGCGAAAGCCGTTTGCATTAAGGAGTGTTCAACTCTCATGCTGGGGGAGCAGGTTCGAATACCCAAGAGGGAGTGGTTATTTTTGGTCTACCTCATTGAACAGATCCTCGGTTCGATAGACTAATTTTAATGCTGTAATGCTTATTATATCCAGTCGGATACAATTCTATCGAACCATATAAGCAAAATATAGTATCATTTTATATTTTTTTAACTTTTTCTTCAAGATCCATATATTCGTTTACGGAGCAGAAAAAGGTGCATTACTTCTTCTTTTTTTGCCTATATGGTTCGATAGAATTGCATCCGATAGGATATAAATAAGCATTACAGCATTAAATTTGTTATCGCACCTAGGATCTTATCAATGAGGTAGACCAAAATGACCATCCCCTCTCGGGAGTATTCGAACCTGCACCCCCCAGCATTGAGAGTTGAACACGCCGTAACACGCACGGCTATCGAGCTCCCTTAGTGGATTAAGTAAGTGAATTACTCGTTTTCAAGGTATATTCACATTTAAATATCTTTTAATACTTACTTTTTTATGTTTCTTGTTTTTTCTTAATTATCAAAATATTAAAAAAATTATCAATCGCAAAAGTCAGGTGTGTTACATTTATATGAATTTATGTAGGTAATGTTTATTTTGTGATAAATATTTCAATTATATATAGAGGTCACTGATTTAAAAAAAATACATATTTATTAGTACAAAGAGGTAAAATTATATTACCAACCTTTAATTTTATATCCTTTTTAAATATCATTAAAATCCAGTAACAATAAAAACAATGATCTCCATAGTTTGTAAAATCATATTTGAAACAATAATTATTTTATACAAAATAGTTTCTTTTATATATCATAAAACTTATTGTCAATCATTTTTTATCCTAAAAGATCCATTGATTTGAACATGACAAAATAGAATTAATTGGTTTACTTCACTGAAGATAGCATCGCATAAAATATATTTTAGAAGCTTAACTCTTAACGAAAAGAAAATGTGAAGAAGACAATTATTTGTAAAGCTCTTCATACAATACATAATTGTATTTTTTGCATTTATCTTTAATACTTTATAATTCCACATAAAGATGTGAATAAAAAAGTTCAACTTTCAATTAGCTATATTTTTATTTTATATAATCTTCATTGTTATAACTTAGCATAATATTTGATGTGTATATAAAAATAAACACAATATACATAGCTTGAATTCTTTGATTTCTTAATGATTACATTAAAAACTTTCTATTAATACTTACAACAAACTTTTAGTTAATATATGATATATCCAAGATTCTTATAAATTTGCTCTTCATTATATATTCTTTTTTTTCTTGTACTTTATTTCAGAATTCAGTAATGAAAACTATAAAACCAAAAGGATCATAGACAACATCAGATATATATACAATACCAGAACATTTAAAAACAAATGACCCAACATAAAATACACAAAACATAAAACTGTCAATTTTTCCTTAAAACATTTGTGTTCAAAATGGGTAAAATTCCAGCAATAATATTTACTTTTTTGATCTATGAGCGTACACGACAGAAATGTTTTTGTTATTAATGATTGACTTAGAGCTATCCGTCTATAATGATAAAAGAGTCCTTCTTTCTTATTTGGTCTGTTCACTTATCCAAATAGTCGTTGGAAATAATGCCAAGGCATTTGACATGTAAAGAAGATGAATGCAAGACATCAGTGCATAAACTGAGTGAAGGAATGACTTTTTACCATTAAATACTTCTTAATTAATCATTTATTTACTATGGAGGATTATAGATATTTAATGTTGCATTAATCACCCATTAAATTAATGACCTCTAGGATAAGTCGACAATTGACAAAAAATATTATTATGAATAGTGTATTTTTATTGGAAATTTCTTCCTCTCTTGGTTAGATCTTTATTTATTGAATATATATATATATAATAGTAAAAAAGAGTTTTTATCTGTAGTTTGTGCTGTTTTTTTTCATTATTTTGTTAATATAATATCTATTAATTTATTGTTTTTTATCATTAAAGGTTTTATTAAAATATTTCTGGCTGTACGTGTTGCAAAACACTAGATACAGATAATAAAATATATGAGCCCTTCATAGGAGTTGTGTAAAAACAAAACAAAGGTAAGTTAATAATTCTATTCATATTTTTATATAATTTGTAATTTTTATAAGTTGGTTTCTTACTTTTATACCTTATTAGCGGATGTTACCCAGCGCTGTCCGGGATTTTCCAACTTCAAAATAGTCTTTGGAATAGAAACATACGAATAATCCTAGTGATTTTTCATATTAATTACGTTTTTGGCTTACAAAAAAGTTGTTGTTCTTTGCAAACTTAAATTTTGGGGGAGGGATAGAAATAACTGATAAAGATTTAAGTAATCATAGTGAAAACGAATTTTCCGGTTAGCACCCTCTAAAGCAAAAACAGGTCTGACCATTTCAAAATCATTCACAAAAAATCTAATCTGGCTATTTTAAAAAATCGACAAAAAGTTTTGCCGAATATAATAAGCATGGCAATCATTTCATTTCCGAGCCCTATCTTGGGAAGAAAATGTACCATTATAGGAGGGCTTCTATGAACCGAATTGTCTCCATGGCCAGTGGCCACATTAACTTGAATATACATCTTCACCGAATGGGAAGGTCGAAAACTCCAACGTGCCGCCTCTGCGAGGAGGAAGATGAAACCCAATTCATCTCATCTACGATTGTCCACGGACACGGATTGGAATGGACGAACTTATATTGGAAACCAGAGAGAGGAAGAAGACGCTGGAGGAATTTCTTTTAAATAGTTACAATTATTTGTCCAAATTTAATTTGTTTAAAAATAAATTAGTAGTTCCTAGACAGTTCACGACCGGCTGATACCGGATTAAGTTCCGGTGTGGTGGGGCTGATCTAGGAGCTAAACAAACAAACAAATGACGCATTTTTCAGGAGTTTAAAACCCACTAAAACACTCCCTGAGCTCTCAAAACTATTCACTGATAAATTCGTCAAGATCTAATGAATCTTTCAGGAGATACAGGGAAACGAACAAACAAATGAACGTACGAATTTTTTTGTATGTATATATAGATTAGCTTAAAAATATCATTAACTATTTACAGCGTATTGAAAAATTATATTTGAGGACAATATTATCATGGTTGCTGTATTCATTCTGTCCATTTGTCATAATGTATGGTTTTTTTTATGTCCTGACAAGTTACTTCCAAAAATGTCACTCATCATTATTGATTGCTCATATACGTCAACTTAGCAATAAATTGCATGCACACTATTAGGACTTTTGTGTAGCAAATATTACATAATGCCTTAGAAAAAAGTTTCTTATTTAATTTAAGTGCATTGGCAAAGAAATAAGCACAACATATGCGCTTGTCTGTAGTATACTACAAGTCCTTCTTAATCCTCCCCCCCCCCCCTTCCACACACTAAAACACATGGAAAAAAACTTTTTAAACAATATATTTTAATACTTAAAAACTTCTGCTCTTTAAAATATACTATCTAAGACACATACATTGATACAACGCAGATATTAAAGTATTCTTTTTTTTTTTTTGCTATATGGTTCGACAGAATTGCATCCGCTGTGGGATAGCCGTTTGCATTAAGGCGTGTTCACTCTCAATGCTGGGGGCGGTGGTTCGAATACTCTCGAGAGGGTGATGGTCATTTTTGGTCCGCTGCCTCGTTGATAAGATCCTAGGTAGACTAATTTTAATGCTATAATGCTTATTTATATCCTGTCAAATGCAATTCTATAGGCAAAAAATATATAAAGTATTCATTTTTATAAAGAGTTTTAACAATAGGATATGTATGTATATAAAAAATTCATGCTTTCATCCGGACTAACCCTAGTTTATATGCATTAATTTGCAATTATAAAATCAATCAAGAATTGATATGCACTTTACTACCTACCAATTCTTATTAGAAATTTCATTGTTGAGTTCTAACGAAAAAAGTAGGAATGACTTCTTTGAAGTAGGTAGTAAAATATATTAGTAAATCCATTGAAGAGTCAATTGATTGCATTTAGTTTTAAATGATTATTATATGATTAATATTATATATATATATATATTAAATATGTCACATTGATCAGACACACAAGTGCTTCAAGCATTAGAAAGATATAAAGAACGTTTAAAGATAAAGAAAACGCAAGTTATTAAACATGTCATCAAACAATGTAAAATAAGATATAATAAATGACTTAAAAAATACTTCAAAATAATATTTAACATGAAATAACATTGTTTTTATTAATTAGTTCAGGTCTATATCAAATTATTACACTATGTAACAGAATTTTACCCCTGGGCTGTAATTCCTACTTTGAGTCTCATTTTGTACGTAGATTCCGAAAATGCTACTGAAAATATCGTCCGAAAAAAGGTTTGACCTCTACGGCCTTTTTTGAAAATCAGGATTTTCATCATTTCTAATGGTTTCACCCAGTTATCTTTATCAAAAGTAAGAATAGTCTCTAATGTCAGGGATATTTATTTTTCCAGTATGCCAGTTTTTTATAATTTCAATATATTTCGTACAAATCGAGAAAATAGGCTTCATATTTCAAAAAGTTGATATTTTTTTAGTGTTTAATATTTAAGTGGCGATGTATTTTTTGTTTCAAGTCCATTAGCTATAATAAATATCTTATACATTTTTGTATATGTCTATGCATTTCAAAACAGTTTTATAATTTCGATATTTAGGATGAAAGTTAAAAAAATAACAATTTAGTTTGACGAAGTAAAATCATATTAAAAAAATACCTATAGGTATTTTCGACGAGGTTGCGTTAAATATTATTGTGATTTGTACGAAGAAAAAATACATTTTTGCCTTTTTATTTGCAAGTTCCATAAATAACTTAATAATTGAATATCATTTTCCAAATCACAGTAGTTCTCCAATTATTCAGATTTTTAAAGAAACTTGCAAATAAATACATTAAAATAAAAGGGCAAACATGTTTGGGTTTTTAACAATCACAATAATATTGAATGATCAAAATCATGATTTTATAAAAAGGTCATACAGGTCAAACCTTTTTCAGCATATATTTTAAATGGCATTTTTGGAGTCTTCATAAAAATAGGACTCAAATTAGGAATTTTAGCTCGTGGTAAACAAAGACCTTAAGTTTGTTACATCAATGTGTCATCCGTGTTGATGATAAACAAACACTATATAGGTAAATATACATAATTACCATTTTCATTCATGTCAATGTGTTATTAAAACCAACGAGTTTTCGAAAGAGGAATTTTATACTTTGAATTGTATCTTGGAAACAATGTCATGCTTATCAGAGAGGAAAAAAAACTTTTGCTGGATACAAGCTCCCAATTATAGATGGAAACATTCATTAATCACTTCCATCTATTTTTTCGGTTAACAACATTTTACTCGGTTAACCGCAAAATTTTATACAGTGAAAAATAAAATACACTAAAATTATATACAGAAAACAGAGTAAAACTATTCAGGGGAGTTGTGAAAATACATAAATGAACATTGTAGTTCATATTTACTGCCCTGAAGAATAACCTTATATACTAAAAGGACAAATCATTGTTATATTGGTTTAAAAATACACGATGTCTTCTAAAAATCCTTTTGATAGTGCTTATGTAGAGCTTCAATATTTATGGAACATATTTAATTATATCGCCAGCTCATTTCCACGTTGGCGCTCCTAAATCTGGGATTTCATATATTTGTTTATTCTTTATCATCCTAATATGATACATGAGCGCATTAGCTCGGCGTGTAAAAGGCGAATGTTAAAATTTCAATATTGAGGAGTCACTCACGAGAAGAGGAGATCGATTTGGTCATCCTCATTGAAAATATCCTAGATTGGAGTAAATTAATATCGATGCTATAATGCTATTTTAAATACACACGGATGATACTGCAATTTTATCAAACCAAATAGACAAAAAGTATAAAAATAAATTACCGGGTGTAGAAAAAGTATTGAGACATGCATTGAACTAACAAATGGAATACTCGTTATTGATCAGATGTCATATTACCAAAATAATATTTAGAAATATTTTTTTACTTTGATGAAGTATATTATTTGTGAATTTGCCATCCATTGGTCTCCACAATCTCCAACCTCTCTCCTGAACCCCTTGCACACGTTGACAATGTAGTCCTTTCTCATGATTCTCCACTGCTGGTTAACGGAGTATGTCATTATAGTCTTCATATCATTTTCTGCGTAAAATGTTGACAAAAATAATCCATCATTTATGCATAAATACACTTCTTGTCCTCTGTATTAATGAATTACTTAACAATAACCCCCTTTAGTTTTCATATATCTAAAATAATTTAGTTATATTGATATATATTCTATCAATATATTGTAGAGTTGGTGTTTAGCAATGCAATGTACAAATTATGTATACACTACAGATCCCAACTGCATAAAGGATTTGGGAAACATTTAAGTTTTTCTCCCCTAACTTTTACTTTTTTTAATATATATTTAATGGAAACGACTAATATTTTCAATTATAATTCTTGGCATCAGTATAAAAATGAGAGGAAAAAAATGCTGCCAAGAAGAAAACATCTTACATATCCAAGATTCACTTATATCTTGTTTTTCTATGTGTGTTAAATGTCCTAGCATTAAAAAAATAAATATATTCATAATCAAATGTTTTTTGTTACTCTTATACATAACGTGTATATTAATTTTTTAAGGAAATCAAGTGAGTGGGGTTTCCATTATGTTTATGTAAATGTATCAGCATAATATATATTGCTGAATAGATATTTTATTTGTGTAAATTCAATTGTGAATAGGATTTTAATGCTATAATGCGTATTTATATCCTGTCGGATGCAATTCTATCGAAACCATATAGGCAAAAAAAACAATAAGGGGTGCGATAGCCGTGCGTGTCAAGGCATGTTCAACTCTCAATGTTGGGGGCAAAGGTTCGAATCCCGAGAGGGAATGGTCATCTTTGATACCTCATTGATAAGATCCTAGGGTTCGATAGACTAATTTTATGTTATAATGCTTATTTATCCTATCGGATGCAATTCCATCGAACTATATAGGCAAAAAAATAGGATTCGTGGCAAATGGCGGCACATAATCAAAATATGGTCACACCAATATTTGCTAAAAATTATTTATGAGATATTATGTGCAAAATAGAAAAGGTAAATATTAATTTTCCAATATAAATTAGTCGTATGAATTACTCTAAAGATTTTTTTAAAAGAAGAACATGTGTTTAAAAAAATAATATATAGTGCCAACTACTTTTAATTATTTTAAAAAATCATGTGATTTTAATTTGGTTAATTATATTTCTTAAATCAAAAAGACTAAAAGAATATATTTGGATGTAAGATTTTATTCAAAATCACAACTATTTGACTTTAGCTCTTCAAAATGCTAATGCATTATTTGGGCAAATAAAAGTTAGTACATTGTTTTAAATGTAAGTCCTGTGATTGTTGGGCAATAAATAAGTTATTCAAGGTATCCTTCATTAGTCATCTAACGTTATAAACATCATATATGACTTTATTGCTCAACTTTGTTTAATTAAGGACCTTAGAACAAGAATATGAAAGATCTAAATCTTTTAGATTCGACGCCCATATATGGCAATTATCTTTATAAAATATGACGTTATCTTGTATAACATTCTAAATGACAATTCCTTGATCCAATACACTCGAATCTTATTTATGGTTACAATACAATGATAGATAGCACTACTTCAATGTAAAAAATAATATAGTATTTTCTCATTGAAATTTTATACGCGAGTCTTTGTTACTCTATTTGAAGAAATACTTGCCACAGGCAGGTTTTTATGTGTGTATCAAAGATTGATCATTGTGTTGACAAAAATCCGAAAACAATATATATATTATATATATATATATATATATATATATATATCAAAAATAATATATATTATAATATAGTCATCAAAAGAAGATATAAACGATCAATATAATTAAAGATATGAAGCCCTTTTAAAACAAATCTGGCAAAAAAACTAATTAAAACCCTTGATATTTACGATAATCATACATAAAATTTTGAATTCATTAGTTTTAATTATTCATATCCCTGAATGGTTTCCTACTACTGACCTTTAAAAACATATTTTTTATATTCACTGACATAAAATCATTACTTATTTTTCAAAAACTAATTGGATGAACAATGTATGGCAGTATCGTGCATATATTATATAGATACAGCTGTAGCATTTGATTTGGTTTAATGCCTGAAATATTTATTAGTCTTCCCAAAGAAGAAAGGCCATAACATTTATTTTTTCTGGTATTAAAAAGTTACAAAGGAAGTTAGCCTCAGCCTGTGGTTGGGACTCTAGACATTTGTGCCAACTGCAATGAAGCTTTTTTGTAAACTTTTTTTTTTTTTTTTTTTGCCTTTATGGACCGATAGAATTTGCATCTGATAGGATATAATAAGCATTATAGCGTTAAAATTAGTCTATCGAACCTAGAATCTTATCAATGAGGTAGACCAAAAATGACCATCCCCTCTCGGGAGTATTCGAACCTGCACCCCCAACATTGAACACGCCTTAACACGCACGGCTATGGAGCTCCCTTAATGCCAACTGTAATGAAGCTTTTTTATCAACTATTATGATTAACAATACATTGTACATGTTTTAATTATTCTACTTTTGTTATAAATGAACAAAGTTCCATATGTTTAAAAACCATTCCACATTTGTTAAATAACACAAAAGACTATTAATTTATATTAATTGTTAATATAATAGTTGAAAATGGAATATAATGATAAAATTTGGTTAGTCAAAAGTATATAAAGCCTTCACTCAATTGTTCGGTTATTTTTCTACATGTAAATTATTAAATATATTGGAGATACGTAAACGATATTTCCACAAGTAAAAAGGATGCTTTTATTATATTTTTTTTATGTGTTTAGTAGTTTTTCAACAAAATTTAAAACATAAAACTAATCCTTTTTATTATAAAACTTTTCAAATTCTATATTCAATCTATATCTTACATGTGTATCCACAAAACAACAATTCTTATATTTTATATATAATCACATAATTCTTTATTTCGTAATCCCTCGTTCTTATTTGCATTAATGTTGTATGCTGATATCATGCACGTATGAAGCCATTTTAAAAGTCTTGTTAATTAAACTAAGTAAAAGAAACCTCTAACGAACTCTTTACATAAAATTGGCTCCATTATAAAAATTGTACCCACCAAAACGTGAAAGTAAATGATGACTCATGATAATTAAGTGCATACCTATGGGGCTGAGGGCTTGGATGACTTATTAGGCTTTTTATAGAGGATGTTTTCAAGTCTCTCTCTTTATATGCATATATATATAAGGGGGTATTAGCTTAATTTTTAAATCACGCATTAAAAATAAGTGCACTTTATTTTCAGAAATATCTGCCAAAAGACGAACCTCATTTTTTAAATATTTTCTTTTAGAATGAATTAGTATCAACATTAAGTTCCCGAATCTTTAGCACAAATAGACTGTTTTAGTAGTTTACTTATTTTCAAACAAGAATAATGCCAAGAAGTTATTTCATAGGTATTCCCTTGTATCATTTTAGATATAATAGAGCCTTATCTTCTTCTTATCGAAATGCCCCTATGTTGTTGTGTCCTTCCTTTGCGTCCCATGCGCAAATAGGAAGAACAAATGTCTTTGATGGATTTAAGTCCAATCCTTGACCTCTAATGGCATTTTTTTAAACGCCCAAGAGGATTTCAACTTTTTTGATGAGTTGGATTTTCGTACTTGCTTCAAACGAGAATGTTACGTCATCAGCATCGTGAGATGAGGGTATCCAGTCATCATGGCCCCAAATCTATCAAATTACTTTTTAGAAGAAGAACTTACGCTTCCATTGTCACAACAAATAGTCATATGGTCCTCCCTGCCTGCAGCCCTTCTTCAGTTCTATTGATTGTCCTTGTAAATCTTCAATAGAGATCTAAGATGACCTATTATTATCTAGATGTGTTTTGGACTTGAACCAAAAATGTTAGGGCAAGAAACGTTTTGCACATCAAATATTGTAAACATGTGAAGTCGTGTCAAACACTTTTTGAAATCTATAATGCCTATGTTTGTTCCGAATTTATTCGCAATGTTGACAAACTCGATAACAGCTCGCACGTTTCGTTAAACATCCGAAAAGTTTTCGGAATAAAAAACTCTTTACTTTACTTATCCTCCTCCAAATCTTGGGCCACAATACCAGAAAGAATCTTTTTTTAAATTAAGATCAGTAACTGGCTTCAATGATTGAATTCCGTGCATTTTCCTTTCTTTGGAATCCGGAAAATTCTCCCTTGTAAGAGATTTGGATAAATTGCCTTTCAATTCTATGGTGTCTCCTATCTGAATAAGGAAGGGAGAGGTTTCTTCTAGAAGTCGTTTAAATTGTCTACCCTCGATTCCAGAGACTTTTCTGTCGTTAAACTTTTTCTTAATGTTATTTGAAATACGGCCCAGAGGAAAGATCCTACATCTGAAATAACCTTTTTGGGGAAATTAAATCCTTCAACCTTACTACTTCCTAGAAGCGGTTATGAAAATATTCCAATATTTCATTAGGTTTAGTTATTTTCTACCTCTATGCAAAATGCACTTAATAGTCTGTGCAGAGTAACCATTCTTTGAATAAAGTTTTTAGTGGAACGTTCGTCTGATTTTCCTTTTGAACTTTTTGTGACTCTTCAACACCTACCATTTTCGGCAAGCCTACAAGTTTTTTTTAAAATTTAAAGATATCTTTTTCGGGAATATATAATGTTCTGTGATTAGCTTTTCCACCATGAGCTGGTTTTTTATTTATTTAGATCGAGTCCTCTCTTTTGTAATAGCGTGGGAAATTAAATGAGAGGATTTATGTTTTTTGGGTTTCCCCGACCTAGTGAGTCAACTGCTATGTCATTTGAATTCAGATGTTGCATGAGAGGTACCGCTGACAAATAAATATTATTATCTTGAACGATCTTTTAATTTTGAGACGTGGAAACGTCCTTTTCCTTTTCTGCTTTTACCTGAATATTATGTTCATCACAACTTTCGTTGGAATTATCATTAGTTGAACCCGTTTAAGTGACTTCAACATCTTCAAGACATCTTACTGAAGCAAGCCTTTCCATCAAGACTTTCATCGGAGCTTCCTAACGTGAACCTAAGGGTGGGCAGGATAATGTAGTTTAAGCTTTCAATAGATAAAACTAAAGTTTTCAAGATTACTAAAAGTATATATGATTGTTTTAGAATTGTAAAGTGGCTGATTTTGTTAACTTTAACTAACAGTATTTAAGACTTTCTAGACTCCAACACCGGTATCGGTTCAGATTTGTCCCATTTATAAAAGCTTCTAATGCACATGTAATTTAAATATTTTATTTATCTTCAAAATAAAGCATAATTATACTTGGGCTTCAGTTATATTTTTAATAATGGAATTGCTTCCACTATTCTTTATAAAGACTTGTTCATTTTTAAGGATATAAAGCTTTTGTTTTTGTGATCTCGATATATCGGATCGTTTTTTTTCAAACAGATTAATGTCGTTCGTCCAAATGAATGTTGAAGACTAAATCGCCAAGGTCGGAAAGACTCTCAAGGAGATCATGGTCGATACGATGGTCTTTTAGTCCAACAATGTATCTTAAAACAAATATCACTGTTTGTTAGCCTGTTAGTTAAGCCTGGAAGGGCTTTTGAGACAATTGAAGAACACACAAGAAGATGAAGATCAGCATCTATGACCTTATAGCGGCTGTGAGATAAATATGGAGGGTGACCATCAGGCGACTATGAAAGAAGTGGGTATCAAGTTTGAAATACCGGTCAACTCCACGTCCTCCTTGATGATCTTGGATTCTCCATCAATCGATGGATCCCCAAGATGCTCACAAATACTCACGAAATGGAGAGGGTACACACAAGCCTTTTGCAAAGTTTATGATCAATTTTGTGAGTCTCAAACAGGAATTATATCAATGGCTCCAAAGCTTTGTTGAAATTGAAATTATTTTTTAGATTATTTTGATCGGATATCCAGAATAACTCAGTACTAATTTATTTTTTAGATTAATTTACATACTTCCTACGAACACACTTTACACTAAAGCACCGGTTAGTTTATTTTCTCCATGATGCATCTTTACTTTTCTTATTTTCTCTAATATAAAATGCATCTCTAAACTCTTAATAAAGTATTCCTTAAAGCATTATTATCTCATAATAATAATAATAGTAATAATTTAACAATAAACTATAAATGAAATATATATTCCGGGAAAGAGGGCATATTTGAAACAATAAGTTTATGGATTAACTTATCATAGGGGGAGGGTTGCACAGGCCATTCATGATAAGTGTATGAATATCTATAATAATAATAATATCCATTTAACCATAAAGCCTAGGTATAATAAATTTTTATATCCTAATTAAATTTGCTTTTTCACGTTGGGGAGGGAAGAAGGAATGGAAAAGGATTCAACGTGTGTTTTATAGAGCATTCATATTCAAAAATAATGGGCTATTTTCCAAAAAGAAAAAAAAACGAGAGAAGCTTAATTTTCTTCTTAATGTCTTCATCATACTCTCCTTAAGAAAAAGGTAAGTCTGATGATGATATATATTTAAAAGTAGGAAAGTTGGTTTTTTATATAAATAACATAAGTTAACAACATATCTCAAAATTAAATATATAAATAAAATGTCGGACATCAGCGCAAGAATGCGATTCGAAGTGGGTTTTTTTAATACCACTAAAACTTGAGTAACCAATTAATTAATATAAAATATATATAAATATTCCTATCTTCATATATTTCAAATATATATTTCCTTAGAGCGAATTTGGGATTAAATTACTGAAAACTTAGACTATGAGCTACAAAAAACTTCTATGGAAGAAGTGGCCAATTTTTAAAGGGCGAATGCTTTATCATTTTGATAAAATAACTAAGATGTTTATAACGATTTATTAACTGCATTTTAACTGAAAGGCAAAATGGTTGCATGTATTGCTAATATTATTATTGTTATTAATATTAGGTCAAGACAAGAAGAAGATATACGATTATACTAATGATAAGAATAAAGGAGGTATGAAGTACAAGTACGAAGGGGAAGAGCAAGAAGGATTCGTTAAGAAATGTCATTTTCTGCAATCATACTCCTCATGAAATACAAGCAATGGGAGTGCTTGACAATTAATAAAAATACTTATATTAAGTCTCTTAATATCTATGATATGATATAACAGTCTTTATGATCAATTTTTATAAGGATTGGTATAGAAGCAAACAATGTGTTTTTATTTATTTTGAAAGCTTTCGTACTTTTTGGCGGTCCATTACTTATCAGACTTATCTACTCTAAGACTCTATTTGAACATATAAAAAAGCTCAAAAGCTCAGTAAGCATATACGAATTTACATTCTGTATAGTCTTCGCCGTCTCATTGACCGTTTTGATAAGCAATCTGGATTCACAAAAATTTGACAGAAAAATAGGCAAATTTGTGTAATAAATATAATGTTTTAAGATCTAAGAGATTTCCGTATCGGAGAAAACATGTAATGTTTTTTATACTAAGATGCTTAAAAGATATTTTAGATTTTAGTAGAGATTTACGTTTAGAATCACGTTCATGAATTTTGTTTATTAACAATGCTTCGTTCAACATTGAAGAGATATATATATATATATATATATATATATATATATATATATATATATATATATATATATATATATATATATATATATGATCAGCAAGATCTTATTCAAGCTTTAAGAATATAAAAAAAAACTATCACCATTAATTTCCCTGCATCAAAAATAAAATTTGATTAATTGACTTGAATATAATTTTAGCTTAATATAAAACTTTGCATCAATTAGTTATCAAAATAAAAGTACCATTTGTTAAATAACTTAAAGAGATATGAACAACAATCTTCATTCATTCCTATTTATAAATGTGACCATGATCGTTACACAATACATCTATTGTATATATATATATAATTCAGGCTTGTGAACGGAACGCAAAATGAACGGCGTTCAGCTGAACGCACGTTCAACGGAACGCTGAACGGAACGCACTTTTCTTTTACTTTTTTGGAAATTCTAAAAAAAAAAAGTCATCACTAGCAGTACTTTTTTTGGGAAATTATTTAAAAAAACGCCATCACTACGCAGTACTTTTTCGTAAATTATTTCTAAAAAAATAAACGTCATCACTACGCAGTACTTTTTTTGGAAATTATTTTCTAAAAAAAAACGTCATCACCACGCAGTACTTTTTTTGGGAAATTCTTTTCTAAAAAAAAAACGTCACCACTACGCAGTACTTTTTTGGGAATTCTTTTCTAAAAAAAAAACGTCATCACTACGCAGTACTTTTTTTGGAAATTCTTTTTCCTAAAAAAAACCGTCACCACTACGCAGTACTTTTGGGGAAATTCTTTTCTGGAACTAACGCAGTACTTTTCTTTTGTCACGCAGTACTTTTTTGGAAATTAAAAAAAAAAAGTCATTACTACGCAGTACTTTTTTGGAAATTCGTTTTTAAATATTTGAACGCTGAACGCTAACGGAACGCTGAACGCAAAAACATTGAACGGAACGCTGAACGGAACGCTATTTTTTTTGAACGCTGAACGGAACGCTGAACGCAAAAAAAGCTGAACGCTCACAAGCCTGAGCATATACATATATATATATAAATATATTGTTTGTTTAGCTCCTAGATTGACCCACCTCACCGGAACTTAATCCGGTATCAGCCGGTAGTGATACTCTCTAGAGCTATCTTTATTAATATATAGTAATTCAGATATTTTTAAGCATTTAAATGATTAAAAATGAAATCCTCGAGGGATAAACGTTGCTCTCCGATCTCTCCCTCAGTGCCATCATTTTTTGTCTTAATGGCGGACAACAAAAATGAGATGATACGGAGTTTCTTCTTCCTCTTCGCAGAGTCGGCAGATTGGAGTTATGGCCTTTCCCATCTTGTAAAGATGTCTGTTGAGGCCGATATGACCGTGACCATTCCAACGATGACGCAGATTTGGGCTCTTTTATACTTAAAAATCTGGCTCCCGAGATAGGGATATAATATATATATATATATAGCGGTAACTATTTTAAAAGTATTTTTCTTTCTTCAATCGCACTCTTTATTTCTTATAGGGATAAAGATTTAATCAGTTTATTTTTTAAAATTACTTAATATCATTTCCTTCATCACTTTATAAGTTAATAAGATTAGATTCAAAAGTTTTTGGTTATTTTTGTTATGTATGAATACATTGAAATAAGCTGATTAATCATATACGATCTTTTGTTCAATATCCTCGTATTAGCATGATATTTGTTTGTATCCAAACACTGATGTTGTTTTTCTATAGTTGCTATTAATAGTCTTCGTTATATCTCTTATGAATGATAAAATAATCAATATTGTTATATAATTATTCATGTCTAATTCCATCCTCAACATTAAAGGTATAAAGTTAAAATAAATAGATTTTTCTCTACGTTTCATAATATAAAATATAATAGTTGACAAGGAAACTTATATCTCTGACTACAATTCTCATATTCGCTTTCACGCCTCATAATCGAACGACTTTTATCTAAAATTATACATGAAAAATTATCAAAGCATTAATTTCAATCATGTAACTTTTCTTTCAAAATTTAGAGAGGAGAATGAATATATATATATATATCAATTGTTCAAAAGGCTTCTTGAATTTTTTTTAAAAGCATCAGTAAATTGGATCAAATTTCATGTCAGATCTTACAATTTAATTGTAATTTCAAAACTTTGCTACGACTTTCAAGTACCCTTTTATCTGCTAACTCTATAAAGACGACGACGATACAATATCTATCTACCTTATGAGCGCATCCCTCCGATCGACAATGAAATGAAGAAAAAAAACTTACTTAAGTGTCGGAGAGAATATGAAAGTATAGTGCATTGAAGAAATATATCGAAGGAATTTAATTTACGTCACAATATAAAGGTTCAAAAGTTAAGGAGCGCGTTAGCTCAATGGTTAAGCATGTTCAACTCACAATGCGGAGGCTGCAGATTCGTATCCCGGAGGGAAGGCCAATTTTAATCAATCTCATTCAAGATATCCGAGGTTCCCTTGATTAATATGAATTTTTAAATGTAATTTCATAACCTCACTGAATCAAATCTAGTCGAATAAAATAGGAAAAAAATATTTGTTTGATAATGTTCGTAGTTATTTTCAAGTTGTATTATGTGTAAGGATCTTGTTTATCTTTCATTTTTGGAAGAAATTTTTATTCATCAAAAGAAAATATTATTTTGGACTCTTACCCCATTTCTAGTTTTTTAGAAACCCTAACATAAAAAAATCAACACGATTGATTGTTCAGCTAGGATGCTACAAAATTAAATTATAATGTTTAATAATGTATTTTTTTACGCATTAGCATCTTATTATATACCTTATAGTTTTGATATATTGTATATATTCCATGAACTGTGAAATAAAGGAGAAAAAAATCAACACGACATTTAAAAAGAGCGAAAATGTTCTCACTGAATGCTTCACTTATACTATAAGGAACTTCAATTTACATACTTTGATGTATCTTCATAAAGTTGCTTAGACTTACATCACGATGGTACTTTGATTGAAATCAATTGGAAACCTCATGTAAGTCTTCATAATAAAAAAATAATTGATTTTATTGGTTTTTAAAGGATTCTTTAATCAAAATGTCAAGGATATTGTGTATATATAATACAAGGATTTATATATAAACAAATACCCATTATTAATGGTTTTGATAAAAACTATATATTATTTGGTATATGAGGCACATAATATTAGTTGTTGAAGGCAATGAGTTTCGATGAACTCATTGCCTTCTTTTTTGTATATGATAACATGGATATACTTTAACAACTAAATATTATGTACTTCATATATGAATATATAGTTTTTTTCTATCGAAACCCTTCATAATGGGTCATTGTTTATATAAATCCTAGTATTATATTTACAATATCCTTGACATTTTGAAAAAGAATCCTTTAAAAACCATTAAAATAAATTATTTTTTATTTTGAAGACTTACATGAGGTTTTCAATTCATTTCAATCAAAATACAGTCGGCCCTCGCTACTTCGCCCCTCGACATCTCGCAGTTCTTTTACTACGCAACGACGGCTTGGCTTTTTCACTGCTCAAAGTCCCCATATGAACTCAATGGCAGAATTTTCACACAATATTTATATCAACATGCCGACCCTCATATATATCGCGGTGGTCGTGTAGTGGATCCGGGCCGTCGCGACTTTGCGAGGACGACTGTACCATTGTGCATTAAGTCTAAGCAACTTTATATAGATACATCACATTATATTAAAGTTCCTCTTGGTATTGAGTAAAATAGAGTACTTTATATAATCATTGCTTATTTGAATGCATTAGGAAAATGAATTATCCTTATGTTCATTATTTATTCTATTTTTTTTATTCAAACCCATAACTGCTGGTGAATATGTACATGTTGCATAGAGAGATGTACAATATGCAACTACAAATGCATTCAAGACAAAAGCTAATTTGAATAGCATTTATAAAATGGTTCTATAATAAAATTTGATATGGAGTACTATATTGAATGAATATAATTTTTTAAAGATAATAAGCATTGGGAGTCAGCCTCTTCTTTTAGACTTAACCATCAAATTTCCTGCATGTGTAGCTTCAAGAAATGTAAATTGTTTACATATATATTTATATCCCAATTAATATTTTATCATATAAACGGGAAGGAACTTTTTTTGCCCTATCATTACAAAATAATTATGGTATTATAATCGGTTTATTGAGCATTGGATATTATGTCTGTGAGGCAGATTAAAAAACCCTCTTTCCTCTCTCTCTGGGAATCAAACTAAGCGGCCTCTCTCCTATTTGTTTTTAATACTTTTTTCTATTTAAATATAAACTTATAGCTTAATAAAGTGAAGTGAAACATGCTTAGCCTTATAAATATTTACTTATCTCATTTCGTTATGTATCATGAAATGGGTGCCATCATGTTGAAGTCCTACCAGCTCATACCTGTGGGTGTTGTTGCCTTACTAACTATAATAATGCAAATTACTTAATATATCTGTAAACTGAATATATTCAGCAGAGGAGCTTTAAAAAAGTATGAAATAGTGATTTGAGATGCGTTTAGTGAGAAAATAATCCGGAAGTAAGAGCTGTATGTATATAATCTCTATCTAAGGTATTAAGAATCACGCCCCACACATTTGTTTATAACGTTGTTAACATCAAAGATACATCAAACCAATGGCTACCCTGGAATATAATGTTTAAGGATTTTATTTTGCAACAAAATAGTATACATTTTTATGCTCGTTTTTGTAATTGTTATGAGATACTTTTTGTTAAGTGAATGATTATTTTTGTAACAAGACTTAATGCTTCCTATTTCATAATGCAGCAGCAGCCATCATTTTATGGACGCTTTATATTACTACATATAAAGATATATTTGATAAGCAATCTTCTTATAAAATGACTATTGCGAGATATAATGTTTACTTTCAATTGTTGAAAGTGTTTTGAGTACATAATGAACCCAAGATATATAAGCCCATCAAAGATTTAATCTTCTCCGTCGTACTTTGAGTAAAAGGTAGTTTTCCAACTATAACTTCTTCTAAACAAAACAGAATTTGTCCTTTGATTCAGCGAAATAAAAATTATCAGGATGTGACTAGATAAAGATACCCAAAGAAAAATAAATATTTGCAGTATAAAAAAATATATATTATTAATTAAGGCATTACTTTCTGAGGAAAAAGTATTAAGGAAAATGCGAAAATTTCAGATATTTCTATGACAGGCATGGCAAACTAAGGCCCGCGGGCCGTATACGGCCCGTTAGACAATTTAATCCTGCCCGCCGAGCTTGTCCAGTAAATAAAATAATAATAATGCTTAATAAATCATTCATTACGTCTTGTACTTACAATACCGCGACTCACCAATAGATGGCGCGCTGACATTTAAGCCGCGCCTTACTTTTTATTTCTCTCTTGAATTTTCTCATTGCCATTTGAGCCCTTCTGTAAAAAATGAGCAGACATAAGAAAAGGAAAGTGGACAGTCGATGTGACTCCTTTTTCAAATTTTATAACCCATAGTGGCCCGCAAGTCCAAACGTTTGCCCATCCCTGTTCTATAATATATCTTTATATCAGGGTTTATATATATATATATTAAATACTTTAAACAAGACTCAGCGTCTCCAGAATGTTAAACTGATGTCTTTATGGATATTTTTTCCTTTAAAAATGGACTTGAAAGATTCCTTTTCCAAGTAAGGAAGTTAAAATATTCCATAGAAATTGAAAAGATGAAAAGAAAGTTTTATTTTTTCCTTCAAATACATTTGAGAATGTGTGTAACAATAAAAAATAAGTGTTGAAAAGAAAATTTTGGTGTATTTTTTCCTTCTATTTTACAAATAATTGAAACTCAAAATAACTTATTTAAATAGAGAAAAATAGAAGGTTTCGTTATGGATATATAATATAATACTTCAAGCTGTTCTTTGATCTAAAATTAGTTTATTATTATATGCTAATGATTAACAATATATTGACGCAAGATGTCTTTATCAAATCTTATCGATTGTAAACTAGTCATAGGATCGTTGTCATGTTTTATTAACCATTTGTATATTGATATCCATGAGATATTTTTCTAAAAATAACTTCGTAGCCTCTACCTGGTTATAAATCGTTGCATCTTAAGCCACGCACAAATATATATTAACATTTAGCAAAGTAATAGTCAAAGTAACATTTGTTGTTAATTTCATTTTACCCCACTGGCTGCTGCAAATGGATACACCCGACTTTCACTCAAGACACCCTGAAGCTGATCCACCCGACCCAAACCTCTGCGAACGGTACCTGTTCCGGAAGCTGAAGTACCTGCTCCGGAATGACGAGTTTGGGAGCTACTAAGACGCCACACTGGTCATACAGCGAGCGATGAAGAGAGTCAGTTAGACCATCTCCGAAAGCTCCACTGCCACGACGTGTCATTGCAGTCGGAGGGGATATTGTTTTCTGATTTAGAAATATTTTTATGATTTCGATGAAAATTCCGAGTTTTTCTGGATCATTCTTCATGACTCAACCTATGTATATTTCACCTCTCCACCATTTTTTTTGTGCAAATAAACTGAAACATTCCAAATTTGATTTTAAAAATATCTGTCAGAATTTTCCAAGTAGTAAAATGGCCAGATTTATTTTAAATAAACTGGGAATTATTTACGAAAAGCATGTGATACCTTCTCCATTTTGAGCGGACTTATAACCTTAAGGCAACGTTAGGAAGGAGGAAAAATTCCATTACCTGACAATTAAATAAATCTTTAAGGTGCCTCAGATGATGTTATATAGATGTTACTTATTTATATCTAGTATTAAAATATCTGAGTTCTTTTTTTCTCCTGGTTTTTTTCTTTATTTAATATTTGGTTTGATGTAATAGATTCTAGGTACTTGGGTATGACTAACATTAGTCCATTGAGCTAAGAATATTTCCAATGGGGCTTATCAATACTGGTCTTTCAATTCTTGAGTGTCGAACCTGACCCCTATACTACCCTAAGAGTTGGGATCGCTTTCTCGGATCGCTAACACGCTCCCTTTTTATTTTTCCTTGCCAGATACACATTTTTCATTTTTCATTAAATGAATTATGTGTTTTTCTTCTTTGCTCTCATCTTTCCCAGGGAAACACTTTTAATTTTTCTTTTTCAAGGCACCATTTATTTGAGTCAAATAAATGTAATATATTATATGGGAATAAACATTATATTTTCATACTTTTAGTGGTTTTCTGTGATAAAAAGATTTATATTATTACTTGTTCAGAATTATGGTCGTTTTTAATAAGAGTTGTGATTGTTTCCACATACTTATACACCTAATATTCTGACCAACCAAAACTTGAAACTTACATTTAAATACTTGTCATAATATCGTTTTTCACCATAATAATATTACTAAAAAAGCTACAATTGATATTTCTTAAGGCTCTAACAGGCAAATATATTGGACATTTATGAAATTTGATGAAAAAAGGATTAATACTCAAAAGTATATTTTTCAGCAGCTCCAAACGAAGGATTTTTTAATAAATGAAAGCGATTTATTATTGTGCAATATCAATTTTTCAAAAAAAATATTTTTATTGCAAAGTATATTAATTATGTTAAAATATTTGGATTTTTTTTCTATTTATAAGCTAAATAAACTCTTGCAAATGCATATGTCGCAGTCGAAATAGAGATCCCGTAGAGTCGTTGACTCTCCTGGTAGAGATGACGATTTTATCCTCTCCTAGGAGTGACTAAAATCGTGATCTATATCTAAAGAATCAACGAATCTGCTAGAAGAGATCTGGAGGGAAGACGACTTTAAATTGGAGATGGTATGATGATATTATTAAAACAATTTTTATCATGGCTGATTTCTTCTCAGATAAGTATCAAATTATCATTATATAGGTCGGTAATATAGATACAATGTAAGTAAACCATTGCGTCGTATTTGATTCCTTGAACCCTATAATTAATCATTTACACCAAAATATATAAAATATAAATCGTAAAGGAAATCATTAGTTGTAGAACATCGTAAAATGTTATCTCGATATTTTAATTGTCATCTCTTCTAGAGGAAATAAAGATAGTAATCTTTACACGGAGAGTCAACGATTGTAATGGATCTCTGTCTCTGCTGCGACACATACACACACACACACTATATATATATATATATATATATATATATATATATATATATATATATATATATATATATATATATATATATATATATTATTATTTATCTGTAATACAATTTTAACATCATTTTAATCGTTATTAGTTGATATTCGTCTGTTAGCTGCTTTTATAAAACTCATAAGTAGTTTAAAATTAAATCCATTGTTTTTAAAAATGTACATACTTATTGAGAAAATATGAATAGATATAGATTCATTTAACATTCTGGTTCCATAAGGGTTCAATATATTACACCAAAATAAGTCATTACAGTATTTTCGATTGTTTATTACAGCCCGTTCATGGGTACAAACTTGTTTGAAATAAATACTTTTTTGATTTAAAGAAAAGAGAATAAATGTACTCACCAATGATGATGATGTAGTTTGAATATGATAGTAGAACTGGTAGCACACAATATTCATCTCCGGCCAGGAAAAGCGTGTTACACACACAGGGAGCACAAATTTCACTCAATAAGGGTTTATGGAGACTTTTCTCAGCGAAAAGAAAATGTTCACACAACGCGGTGGTTCCTAGGAGGTAAGGATTACAACTGATTTTGATCGGAATAAGAATGTTTCTGTTGGTTGAATGGGGGGGGGGGGGGGGGGCACGAAGAGAGAGAAAGAAAGAGAGAGAGAAAAATGAGAGGAAAAAGAAGGGGAAAAGAAGAACCCCTCAATGAACGTGTATGCTTTTACGTCGGCACATTATTAATGGAGGAATTCCTCTCGACGATAAGATTAATTATAATTATGATACTATAAACATACATACATCAAAGGTCAATATGATACTTAATACACACACACACGTATAAACACAAAGGAACTACCAAAAGCTCTTTGTGAAAGCCCCAATCAATAAAGTACGCTACGCCTCTTAATATTTTGATAATTTAGAAGAACACGACAATTCGTGTTATTCTTTTTATTAATTTATTTATCAAAATATCAATCATCTCATATTTTGATCTGCTACACATGAAAACATCAGGTGACATCAAAAAACAAATGCCGTTGATGCCAAATAATCTTACTCACCATCTAAAGCTGCGCAATGAATTTCAAATATTTGATTTTTATCAAGAATATAAATTTTAAAATAACTCTTTAAGGTTGCTTTACGGGAGCTTACGGCTTATTCAGAAAGTCTGAAAATGCATTCATTAGTATACATGACAGCTACATACATATTCTTTTTATTCGACAGTTCATAAAAATATATACAAGTACCAAAGAGAATGCACATAAAATGATGTTAATGCGTAAAACATAATGAAACATTTTAGTTAAAATTTTAACATCAAATATGAACAAACACAAAATACAATTATAATAAAATAACTTGACAAAATAAAACAAAACATAAATAAACGATAAACCTTTCTATTGTAAATCCTTGAATTGGCATAAAAGTTTTTGAATATTTTTTTCCATAAGGCAGGGAACACGAGGGGAAGTAATGAATTACATCAGCTGTCAAACTTCATTTTCCATCGGTGACGAAGGGAATTTTGAGGTCCAACGCTACGTATCTTGCCGCAGCCACTATATTTTTTTGATTGATCAACGCTATTTAAACTTTGTAATTTGTCTAGAGACTGAATTTGCAATCAAAACGAGTGTCAAACTAATGTATATTGTATTGCAATAGTAGATTTATCTTCAAACTATTATATATATGTACCTCAGTATAAATGGAACAAAAGCGCCTCTAACTTCGAAACTATAGATTAATCTCCGAAAGATAATCTTGTAAATTAAACATAAAATATAAGAAGATCCTTGAGGTAAGTCAAAAGCCAAATCCTAACCAAATATTGGCTGTATAAGAAGAGGGAAAAACAAATTGAGGTTTCCATTACTTTCTTTGAGATATTTCTACAAATATTTATTTTCTTTTTTATGTTTGCTCAACGTGTTTTTCCAGAAATAATTGTGTCTTTTGTGTATGGTCGTGGAAAAAAAGGTTTTCATTTATTGAAACATAGAATAGCGTAAAGAGGAATTTTTGTTTGCACAATTATTTTGAAAATAATGATCACTAAATTCAAAAATATATTTTGTTGAAGGGACTCGTTGTATTTCTTTGTTTTGTTCAAATAATATCAAAAGTTTTTTAAGCTATGTTATTTTTTTAAATATAATTACCAAATGAAATAACGTCAATCAGGAAATTAGTAAACCTTTGAACTGAAAGCTTGCATACAAGTATCTATGAAAAGTAAATGATAGTAGAAATGAAGCCAATAATCATTGACCTTTTTAAAAACATATATATAAAGATTCCAAGTCAGTTTTAATTTTTATATACATCCAAAATCAAACGAGATAATAAAGTTTCAAAATGTTCATTTTTGGGGTATTTTCAATTAAAATGACTATTTCAAAACTTAGATTTCTCGTAAAAATTTTGGTTGTACAAGAAAAATAAAAACTGATTTGGAATTCTTGCAATCATCCTTACATTTTGTGGCAAATTGTTTGAAAATAGCATTAAAATTAAGGACATTACAGGCGATCGAATGGTGAAGAAAAAAATTACTACATAAGTTTCCTACATAACTTTTGGGCCCGTTGAGCGGACACTTCCCATTATTCGGTTTCGTTCAATCTTTCACAAGATGATCTCTATGCACTAAGTAAAATCCTAGGGGGAGCCCGACTCTCAAATCCGAAAAACGTGAAATAAGAATCACCCTAATATATATATATATATATATATATATATATATATATATATATATATATATATATAAAAGGACAATAACTTTGTATTTTTAAGTTTCCACGACTCTGTGTTAAATAGTTATCAATCAAGTTGGATAACTTTGATGAAGTTCATAAAAAGTATGTCTCCATTGGAACTAATGCATTTGTCCATATCATTGCCTAGGATGTATAATATACACTAGATTACCGTAATGACATTTCCATTGAAAAACTGCATTTTGAGAAAAACCAAAATGAAAAGAATTGGTATCAATACTGATGAGAGGGATTCAGAGGGAGTAGATGGGATTCGATGGGGAAAATCTACTATCATTAGTCGTTTTAAAAACGTATTTAAAAGATAACTTAAAAACATCAACATGAGTCCCCTCTTTTTCTTTTTCCTTCTTGAAAACTATAAAGAACCCTAGTAGGAGCTGTTATTTAAAAATGGTTGGTGCGTCAGCACTTATGTTCATTTATTGGCATTAAATATTATTTGACGAAAATTTGCAAAAAAATCCAAAGTCAAAAATAGCTAAATTTAATAAAACTATTTTTTTCAAAATAAGTAATAACAAAAAGGTTTTACTTCATAACGAAACCTTTGACACTAGTGACGTCCGATTTCTAACAATGCTACAGATTTGTATATTAGATATTCGTTTTTCAGCATCAAAAAATGTAAAATAACTAAAAAAGTGGTTTCATTTTGGGAGGTCTAATGTTTATTGTCTCATTAAAAAGGTGGTGTTTGGATAGGTTAGTTACATTTTAAAAATGACCATTCAAATTATCAACGGCTCAAGGCCATCGGGCAATATTGGCAAACACGAAACATATATTTTAATTAGTTATTACTTCAATTTAAGGTTCGAGTTTTTTTTTTTTTGCAAGTATCGAATTAGAACAAATATTAAAAGTATTAATGTAAAATTGTTTTCTATAAGATTTTAGAGTAAGTTAGAAAAATAAAGACCTTCAGCCAAAACAATGAAAGCTCCACTAGTATACGAGATCTGTTCGGTTAAAAATGCGAAATCGTTAGTATCTAGGAAGCTATGTATCGAATATGTATGATAAAAAAAATTGAAAGTCAATGATTGATGATGTTTCAGTCGACCCAAAATCCAAAGCGTGTTTTCAATTAAGAATATAATATATAAATTTATCACCATCGACTTTTTGTATCTCAGATAATACATAAAATGCAACCTTTTGTAAAATCTCGAAAACCCTGTGTGAGTGAAGGTTATAATGTAAGGTTTGTGGACAAATTATGCCATTTTTACCAAACAATTAGAATTGGGTGGAAATTATAGTTCTTTCTAATGCAAAAAATGTAGGAATATCACTTCAGCAATTAACTCCAATCTCTTGGAGATCATTGACATATAGAACTTTATTCATTATGGGATTGGTATTTAATACGGTGTCCGTTCATTTGCGCGAAGATTTGATTGAGCGCGTGCCGTTTGAGCGATTATTTTTGCGCAAAGCTCGTTTGCGCCACTATCTGTTGGGCGAGTTACTATAGAGCGACTTTTGAAGATGATGTAGACACTGGGTTTCAACCGGGACAAAATTGCCCCTTGGTATATCGTAGGGATTTCCTTTTGAGGAGGGACAAATGGAGATAGTTATATAGGTGGTGTTTATTTCACTACCAAAAACATGATACCTTGGCTCAACTTCGTGATTCATAGTTTCTTTAGGGAACTAAAACCATTCATACAGAGGGACATTTGGATACATAAAAAGATTCGGAGCCCATGCTCAATTGAATCAAAATAATGACGTCACTTGAGGCATCCTTTTCATAACAAATATTTAAATCCATCAATTCCTTTTCAGCATTAAAGTGTGTTTATATGAAAGTGTGTCATGGTGGTGAATCCCTCATCATCATATCCGTGATTGGATATTTTTTCATCAACTGAACTCAAACCGGCAATCATAATAATCCTATGAAAGGATTCAGCGCAGACTCATAAGATTCACTCGTCAACGACCAATGATTGTCCTAGGACAACAAAGCTAAGGACGCTGCTGCTGTGAAACCCTTCCCAGAAGATTGTTCCTCCGTCATGGGGAAGAAATGCTGTGTCCCCGGATGTCCTCCTCACCCTTTTCCGTGTCTACGAGCGTGTCCGGTTCCTCTCATGTGGAGGTGCTTTGTGAGAGCGGTGCTGGTTACTACAGCGGCCATGTGGAGGAAGGAAGTCTATCCCTCTTCCTCCGAGGGACTCGTGAGCTAGCTTCGACTCCCGGGAGCTACCCCTCTCACGCTTCCCTTTCTCCTCCGTCCGGATGCCCCCTCCCGCCACGAGCCACCCGGAGACGCACAACTTCTGCATCGGGGAGGAAGTGGAAGTCCACAACACCGCACAGGACTAGGAGGCCTTTGGCTGGTAGCCCAAACGCGTCAAGGAGCTCCGGAGCAACGTGGCCGTCTTCTGCAGCTCCGCCTCCGCCGGGAGCTCCCGGGCTTCAACCAAGTGGTCCCCCAGGACCACCTTCGTCCCCGATCCAACATGCCACACATCAAGGACAAGGACTTTTATTCCAATTTGGATCCCGCTACCCTCGGAGATGGAGGACATTTACGCAGAGGACGAGGACTCCCACACCGTCTTTGTCAAGTCAATCAACGCCTGTTCCGTCAAGTACGTGCCGCCAAGTGGTCTCTGCTGGTCGTGAGCACGGACGAGGACACGCAGCGGAAAGCCGCCATGATCCAGGGCATGCACTTTCAAAACTTAACACAGAAGGTCCTCCTCAAGAGCAAGACGGAGGAAATCAAGCGGCACCTGGAGGCCACACGGATTCAGAGCACCTACGGCTACACAGAGGAGTCCCACGTGCCCAGTGAGCTCATGGGCCTAGCCACCGGAGCCAACAGGGCAAACATACAGCAGGCCCGGAGCGTGGGCTGCATCATCTACCTGGAGCTCCAGGAAGAGACCTCAACCTATCGTGTCACGAAGGACAACAAGGATTGCGTCCGAAAGGCGAGAAAGCTCCTCGAGTTTGCAGAGGACACGAATCAGGTCCCACGGAGTCTCGTGGGGAAGGTCATTGGGCGCAATGGGCGGTTCATTCAGGAGGTCGTGGATATATATGTTGTCCGTGCATTACCCCGTGCCCTCGTAAATTATCCAGGTTTAATAAAGGAATAGAAACTATGCAACGCAGAGGATAATTTTATTGGTCCCATATATATGATCAAGTGAATACACATGATTGCTCTCCGGCTCCATCTACGGAGTACCTCCGACTTGAAATTGCTTTTCTTAAGCTTGTGGACTATACATATTTGTTTTACTTAATCTCACTTATATTTACGTCAGGAGGAACGTCGACCCATACAAATAATCTTTGGACAAGATACTTATTAAGTTATTAATACTATAAATTAAAATATCTAGCATTCCCTATCGGAGGGGCTATCTTCTTCATGGTCAAAATCAACCAGCAGACATGTTCAAAAGTTTTATCCAAAGTCCCCCATTCCATGGCGGATAAACCCGCCAACAAGGTATCAACTCTCAACATACCAATCAGTGCTGCTACGCTTCAAGGATACTTCATGTTATTTAAACACTCAGCGGAAAAGGCAATCTTAAACGTGAAATCCCTTCGTCCAAGGGCAGAGGAACAACTGGAATGTTAGTCAATATTGATCAAATTGCCATTATTGGATTTAACTCTATCTTGGTTGATGTTGTGTATATATGGACTTTATATGATTTTTTTGTATTAATTTATTTCATTACTTGAAGAGAGTTCTTTTTTATTAATCTCTACACCTTATATCTTACTGTACAATAAATTAACATTGCAGTATATTATCGTGTTATATATTTACTTTCTAGTTTTTAGTTGCTTAACATTCTCAATTTTCACTTTTTCATTTTTTAATGTAAAATTAATTATGAATTTCTAAAATTAAACATTACTATAAATATTCATAACGGTAATAAACCTTTTCAGGACATCACCCAACCTTAGTATTTTTTTACTATATTTTTTTGATTTCCCAATTCCCCATATTTTTGCTGCATAAAGTAGTCCAATTGAATTGGGCTCATCCTGCAGAATTGCATATAACAAAAATATAAAATATTTTTTGGTAAGTCAGGATTTTACATAAACTGTCGTCATTTTAAATTTTGTTATTAATATGAACAAATTCTGTTTGTACCATATAGTATGAAATTATCGTAAATATAACTTGGGATAAATAAATTGTGTCATAGTTAATTTTTATTAACTAAAATATGTTCAAGAAATGTCATTTGTACCACATATAAAACAGTAACATGCTACCTATTCAAATATGAAAGGACGTAGAATTGTAATTTGAAACATACATAATTAATGACATAGTACTATAAAGTTAGAGGATAAGTTAATAAATATTTGTCATACATTTCATTAAATCCAATATGACAAGTTTGTACTTTCTAAGTCGTACTTAGGCATAATACAAAGGCCAAAAAGGTAATTTGGCATTCCAGAGAAGCAAAGAGAATGCAATCATGAATGCACTTGGGTCCTTTAATATTGTCTAGTGAGCCCGTTGCTCCAAATCACGAGAAAAAGCTGTTTTTGACTTCAATGATTCCAGAGACTTGGTTGTTGAGGGAAAATATTACACCTTATATTGTATATTTAGCCTTACAGAAGCTACATGATCAGAGTTGAAGAAAAAAAATGAATAAACCTAGCCACATGCTACATTTTTTTAATACATGCAACAAAGTCAGCAATATTGAAGAAAACTAAGGAAATGCTTTATTTTATATATTTACTCACTAAACCTAAACACTAACAATCTTTGCAATGTTATTTTAGAATAATAATCCTTATGCTTCTTATTGTTATGATAATAATAAATAGTGTTAGTTCATAGCAACAAATATAAATGTGAAGTCAAATCCTAGGAAGAATGTCTACTTTTCTGGGATCCTATGAATCCTACTCCGTTTATATTTAGGATCCTCTACGTTAAGAATTCGTGTTCCACCTTGAAGTTTCCGGAGCTTCAAGAGCTATGCCCTGAACTCGAGCTCGGGGAGAATCCGGATCAATTACGGGAAAGAAGAAGGCAAACCTGACTGGATGGATCCGGAACAGGCCCGGCGGGATGGCGGGCCTGGGGTCCGATTTTTTATGAATGTGCCAATTGTGCCCCCCATAACATCTGTAGGGCCCTCCCAAAAGCCTGGGCTTGATCCGGAACTTTCTGTTTTACTGTGGAGTTCCAGCACATATAAGTTCGTAGAGGCCGAGGAGCCTCTAGTCATGGAAGAGTTCGAGGAAATCTTTAAGGCTGAGCCTATCGACGATTTCCTTACCCATCGGATAAGGTTGGACACTACTAGTGTGGCAATACGATACATCACTCGATTATTGTTGGCTTCATTACAATGCCGCTCGACAGTCTTCTAATAGGGAAACTCAACCCTAGGGAAGTCATCAAGCTCGAGCGAACAATGGAGTCGGAGATGGTAGGGAAGGATTCAGCTCTCTTATCGAAGTAAAGAAGATCCAAGGCGTGGAGTCGCCCCAAGAAGTTCAAAGACCCAAAGGCATCCCCAAGACACGTGACACAAGTGTTCTACATTTGAATGGAACCAAGGAGGATAAAAATGCCCAGATGCGGGGTGGAAGTGCAACTATAGAGGAGAGGTGGGTCTCTATGCTTTCTATTGAGAAGAACCGAAGCCGACGACTGCAGCTGTTTCTTTCAGCCTCGTTGGTGATGAGGGCGACATAATTTTCATCGAATTCGTTGTTGATGGTTGTATAATTAAATTCATTATCGACCTCGAGTTGTATGAAGAAAACTAGACAATAGGGCAGTCTTCCCCCAACTTCTAGGGGTCTTAACCTCTCGACTCCTTTACATACGCCTTCATGATGAGACTGTCTGTTTCGGAACCTGATGGGATTTCTCCAAATTCAATATAAATTACTAGGAGGACAAAGCTACTGCCGAGGAAAAAAAGAGAGGCAAAAGTATAATGGATATATTAAGGGATGTTCATTTAGAATATACGGATCCGTAGATGAATCGAGGTATTGGATATTAGATGAGACATTAAGAAGTTGAAGGAATGAATTTGGCTTTCCTTTTTTGAGTTTAAACACCTACTACGAGAAAGAATCCAGTAAGTACTCGCATAGTATGTTTGTTTCATTATTTACATATACTATACAAAATAACACATTTTGATTTACTGATTAATAAGAATACTTTTATATCAATTATATAAAGATAAGACAAAAAAATAAAAAGGAATATAAGAATGGATAAATTGATTCTTTGTTGACCCCCTCAATTTTGCGATCAAAGATTTTTTTAGTAAGACATTTATTAAAAAAACATTGTGTTGTCATTTTTTATGACAGTAAGTGACTACTAAGTTCTACGCACCAACTACTTTCAAATAACAGTACATACTATAAATAAAATGGTTTAATTCTGGATTATTTTAGAATTTTTTTTGGCATTTTTAAAAATGAATTACCGAAAAATATGCCTTGTATTGCCATGAATAAATAATTTCTTAAAAATGAAAAGGTAAAACTATTTGTGTAAATTGGTTAGAAGTGATAGTTTGGGATGTGAACATTTATTAACATTTTTTATATGCCGCTTACAATTTCTGAACGCAGAGTTGTTTCCATTTTAATCCTTTAAGAGTTAATCATAGAAATCCTTAAATGACATTATAGCTCAAAACTATTTGAATGTTACTTTTTAAATTGTCGATTACATTTAATGGCTATATATATATATATATATATATATATATATATTTAAAATGATATTATATATATATATAATAAATTTTCTTTTTCGAGAGTCATAGTAGTAGTCACTTGAAAAATTAACTTTGCGTTCACTTACTGTCGCAAAAAATAGCACCAAGATTTTTGAAAATATTATATTCCTAAGTTTTTCTAAAATCATTATTAACTAAAACGTTTTGTTACATATCAGAACATAAGATCGCGAAATGAGGGAGGGAACAATTTTTCTATCATCATTTATTCAAACGTCTGATCCGAAAAACCCTTTGATGGTCATGGAACGATATTATCAAATGAGTTTGCCATTCCAACGAATGAATAAAATATCTTCAAGATGAGCCTCCGTTAATCTTCCTCTCTTTGGAGAGTTAACATCCTTTAGGACAGAGAAAAGTCTTTCCACGTCGCATGTCACCATCGGAGCATTGGTCATCAAGAAGGTATTGGCATCATATTCTTCATTTCCTTTAGCACTATGCAAGGAACTTGCTGTTTCCATCATTGTCCTATATCCAGGATTCTTATCCAGCAACTCTTTCAACTTGTTGGCAAAAGGCTGCAGTGTGAGAGTGGTCTGGACCTCTTCTATTAATTTGAAGCTCTCGACCAGAGGAAGCCTCTCTTGCAAAGCCTTAATTGCCTTCACAAGTATTGGGAAGTTGTCTTTGATGACTTCAAGCTGAGTAAGGATCTCTTCATCTTCAAAGATTTCTTTGGCTTCAATTATTGCAGCACTGTCGTTCTTCAATTCCTCCACGAATTTCTTGACATTAAGAAAATTTCTTTCATAATAGAAGGCAGCTTCCAACCAAGTTCCCTAACGACTAATCACCGGTTCGGGCGGCAGCGGAATTTTGAAGGAAGCTGCGAAGTGGCGCTTTCTAATTGATGACTTCACAAAAAATTCTAGACTTCGAGATGAGATGGTTCACTTTCGGAAATTGCGTCCTAGCGAGGTCAGCAACACGATTGAGAGCGTGAGCTATACAGGTAACGTGTATTAAATTAGGAAACTGCTGCCTCAGTCCACGACCAGCCTTGAGACAATAACTGGCTCCATCAGTGAGAAAAAGACGTAGCTTCTTATTAGCCAATTCACTTCCAAGGACTTTGCGTAAAGCCCTGATAACCGCTAACTGGAGACTCTGATTATTGATGGTAGTAACATCGCTCAGAACAATCAAGAACGGACGTTCCAGGGTGACTCCATCAAAGTTCCAGCCATGATTGCGGTCATGGCCCGTCCTTGCGAATCAGTCGTCTCGTCAGCCTGTACAAAAACATCCTTCTCCTTCAATTGCTCTTTAATCTTGGAGCAAATTGTTTCACATTCCTCCTCCATACACTTTGTTAGCGTTGTCCGGCTTGGAAGTCTCTTGCCGCAATGCTTCTCGAAGAAGTTGATGAACTCAGGTTGTTCCACCTTGGCCAAAGGGATGTTGCAGGCGATCATCATTCTTGTCAGATCCATGGTAAAAGTAGGGCGTGTAACCGATGAAGTCTGTTCCTCCAACTCAATAGTCTGTGTTTTGTTGAAGAGATCAAGATGTTTCTGGTGTTTATTGGATCGGACATGATGGAAGAGGTTGCTCCTAATTTTAATATTGAAGAATTTTGAACACAGCCTACAGCATAGAGATTCTTTTTGTGAGTCGTAAACCCACACTCTGTTCCCGCCGAGCTCGTGGATGAGACGGATCGGATCTATAACTTTGGGCATCTCGAATATCTGAAAGTAATAAAAACGTTAGTGATATAGATGTTTTTTGATAACAAATTAATTTGAAGCTATGAAACAGTATGATGATATAAAATTACATAGTCTTTTGTTTTAAAGTTCTTTAAATGGAGAATCATCAATTAAAAGATTATTTTCCATTCAAACAATATAAAAAAATAAACCAGCCAATAATCAAAACTACATTAAGTGCAATTCCATGCAGGTCAATTTAATATTATTTAAGGGTCACTACATTAAATAAGGAAAGGTTCTGCAGACATATTTGCTCAACCAAATCGGCCCATTACACTTAAGGTATCATTCCCTCCTCCAGTCTCCAGGAATGCCTTTACATGGAACATTCAATCATTTGCGGAGGCCAATGCCCTTCCAGGAGGAAGGACTTGACTCTGTCCCTGCCTGAGAAGGAATGACTTGGACTCTATTGCTACAACACGCTACATGAGACCACAAGGAGCAATCCTAAATTGATGACAGATTTCTTGAGGGCAGCCAAGAGCCTGGGGTCCCTCTTCTGGTCACTTTTGGGTTGTGCTGAGACCTGCTGGAATCTTCCTCCCTCACTTCTTCGAAACAATGCTTGAGCTGGACTTGAGGAGCCTCAAGATAATCTCTTGTTCAGCTCGAGACCCATGTGTCTTAGAAAATCTACCAAAGTTGCGCATAGATACCTCCCTCCTAGCAGATCTCATGTTCTTTGCCTTCACTCATTCTTTGTGCGCCCTGGGCCTCGGACATTGAATTAATCGGGAATGAGAATTAGTTAGCGAGTACTTACATCTATATGGGACGAAATAGAAGAGAAATGAAAAATCTCTGAAATGTCTCTGTGGATCCCAAACTGCACGTGTTAGATTTATATAGAATAAATTAAACAAATCTTCTTTTTTCCGTCCAGATTTTTATTTAGTTGATATAACTTTTTTTCTTCTTCCTCAAATGAAAACAAATCAGTGACAAGAAGATCATGGGTAGAAACTGTTTCGTTCTTCCTTTCTTGTTTGCATTTAATACTACATACTTCATAAAAAATATTAGCAAAATAATATAATCAGTTGGTGTACATGAAGAAAAGAACGGCCAAAAGCAACAATTATTTACAACTCGTTCAACAGCATCATTTGAAACCCATTGAAGCAAAAAATAGATGGAGGTTTGGTGTTTCCAATTGAATGAAGCCTTTTTTCTAGCACTATTTTCATTTTGTTTTGGCCGGAAAGGATAATAAATTACACTGTTAGGGCTATATCAATGTTTTTGTCCATGTTTGTACATGATGCAGTCCACGGACAACAAGAATCCTATTAAGTACCCTTCCATCGCAGTATTTAGGTCAATTTAAGTTTATATGATGAGTTTGGAGAAATATTTTTGGTTTATAAGTGTAGTTTCTACTCCCAAATTATACCCGAAATAATTTACGAGGGCACAGGGTAACATTATGATTCCAGTGGTTATTCCATAATGCAGGTAGTTTCTAGGCAAAAGCCATACGAAGGGTGGAAAAAACTAGAAATTAAGAGCTAAAATATAAAAGTTTTGTAACCAAATTATATTGTGGAGGAAGAATACTGCGTTGTTCAGCTTCTACATACCAAAAATATTTTCTGTTGAAGTAATTAGGTTTAGTTTATGATAAATTAATATCTACATTGCTAAGAAAAACTATTTACAACCTTGTTATTAAGCTTATTATGATGACGTCACATATAAAATATTATCTGTATTTTTTAGTCCCTAATTATCGGACAGAAGAACATAAGTATAAAGTGTCCGATAATTGAAGCAATCGCGCAAATGAATAATTGCGCAAACGAGCCTCGCTCAAATGAAAATCGCTCCAAAAATCCTCGCCCAATAGAAACTTGCTCTATCTCAACTCGCGCAAATGATAGGGTGCCATTTAATACAATTATGCCATTGCATCTTCATTCTTCTTCTCTGCCTTTCGAGTTGCATCGTAATTCATAGTAGTGTCATATTTTCTCATGAATTTTGTAGTAATGATGGACTTTATTCCAGCGTTTGACACATCCCTATTGTTGTTCTGTGATGATTCCATTAGAGGTTCCGTTGATTTCAATTTTTCAATTGTTCCGTTATTATTCTTTTACAAATAATCATTAATTTGTCCACGAATCCCACGCTGAGATACGCCATTTGACATTCCCCTTTCCACAAGACGACCCTGCCTTGGTAAGTTTACCGTCATTTAATTATCAAATGTTTAGACAAAAAAAAGACTTCTACACAGCACAACAGCACTAAAATCGAGATTCATTCCTTATTTAGTGATATTTTGCAATTCATGATAAAGAACGTAATTCCTCGTAAGAGAATATTCAATGCAGTTATCTAATTAATCCTAAATGAGGGACCCATTAATAGCTACTCAATTATAAGCTACATCCTGCATTAATGTATGTGGTCGAATAACTTGAGCCTTTTCCACAATTTCTACATAATTAAAAGAAGGATCCTCCTAATTGACACCCAGACAATTATCTAATCCACTGTTTGGACGACTTTTTCGTTTTTAGACATTGATCCCGATCATCTTGATATTGCAACCGGCAATAAATACTTCCAAACAACAATGGCACATAAATACATTATCACTTTTGAGTGGCAGGGCTACGGAGGAGAAAATAAGTAGCATAATGTGGATACTTTGGTCAAGTTGAAATAATCGAAAATAAGGTTGCCAACCTTCGTGCTCAAATTAATTAAGGATTGCTCTCGAAGAGAGTATAGGTATTAAGTTGGGGGTAGAGAAAAGTCAATAGAGAAAAACAAAATTATGGGAGTTGGAAATGATGAAGGAGATGGAAAATGGAGGACTAGCAGAAATTGTTAAGTTAGATCAGGATCTCTTTGTAGGTGAGTACTTGATTAGAAAAGATTTTAAATAATGCCTAAAAACGTGTAAACTTTGAAAGCATAAAGAAAATGCAAAGTAATGCGATGGAGAGGAAAGGGCTGACGGAACTAGTTGGCAAAGATGGTAAAGTGAAAGTAGACCCAAGACAATTAGAAGTAAGGTGACAGAATACTATACAGAACTCTTTGCATGCAGAGATTGTATGAGCTGTTTGGAAAATAAATGTATTAAAGTTTTTACAATACAGCAGACTTTGCTGGTAAAATACTGGAAAACGATACGGATTATATTAAAAAACTTAATGGTGATGATAGACGTCGTTAAGAACGTCGAATAGATCAAAGGGAAATTATCTCCCACATTGAAAAATACAACAAGAAAGATAAAGCACCAGGCTCAGACGGTTTTCCGATGGATTATTATAAAAAATATTCTTTCTTTAGGCTTCTCTTCCTGAGAAGTTATAACTCATTTGTACGGCTATTTTGAAGAACACATCTCTATTGGAAAACTGGTAAAATAGGACAAGATAATTGAAACTTGTAGACCTCTGACATTGCTAAACTTTTCATATAGGATTAATTGTGCCATCTTGGCAGACAAATCCAAGGGTTTATTCCACATTTACTTCATAAATCATAAAAGGTTTTATTCCGGGGAGGGTTATAGAGGACGTATGTAGAAGCATTAGCGACTCAATTGTGAAAGCACAAAGCCAGAACTTCAGAACAGCGTTAGTCGGGATCAATTTTATGGAAGCATTTGATAGCATCTCACATCAATGGTTAATAAATGTCTTAAAGCGTACGGATTTGGTGAATAATTTATAACAATGATTAGTACAAGTCTATGCGATCTTTTTACTTTTTATGAAAAACCAAATTGTACGAGTAAGTTCCAAGTGAGTTGAGGCTGTAGGCAAGGAAATCCTCTTTCCCCTATTTTATTTATCATAGCCATAAATCCTTTATTGCTTCGTTTAAATTATAACTATAAAATTAAGGGCGTCGAAGCAGGTGTAGGTGAGTTAAAAGTAGAGGCCTTTGCCGTCGATGTGAATTTAATATTCACAGGAAATGAGGAGGAAATATGTTCATCATTTTATCGATCTATAAATGTTTTAAAGGACTACGGGAAGGATTCAGGGCTCCTAATAATTTAAAAAAATCAAGTAGAGTAGCCATTTAACATAACCCTCGATGTGAAAGGAATTAAAGTGATTAAATCAATGAAAATACTGGGTACGGTTAGGGTGTGAGTGGAATTGATATTGAATAAAACTATGAAGAGATAGTGTCGAGGATACGTCATTGCGTGAGGAGGTTTGGTGGTATTTTTTAGAAATTCCTAAGAATCATAATCTGGAACTCTTTAATTTATCAAAAATAAATCACTTACTAATTTAACACCTATTTGAAAAATATGCAAAAAAAGCGGAGGAATATGTGAAACTTTTTTATTTACTGTACGAAAAAGTCAAATGAATACTTGGAGACGGGTAAAATGTCCAAAGGAATATGGGGGGTTAGGGCTGTTCCCCTTTGGTGTCGTTTGGAGAGTTGTATTTTTAAATGGTTAAAGCGAATATTTGAAGAAGGGACAGTATGGAACAGGGATATTAAGAGAAAAATTCAAAAATAAACTGGAAAGATATTAGAAGAAGCTAGGGGCAAAGGCCCATCCCGAGCTCTTGATACGACTGCGGAGATTAGTCCATTCTATAGGGAATGCAGGGAATCAAATGACAAGCTAGTGAGGAAAATAGCCATATAAATGAAGTGGCAAGAACCAGTACAAGACAATAATAGTTTTTATGTCAGAAATTTCCATTAAGGATAAAATATCTTTTTTAGGGGAAGTTTTTGATACAGAAAATGATTTTACACAAAGCGAGTTGTTAGAAAAGATAAAGGTTTTATATGAAATAACTTAAACAAAAGATCGATTGGTCCAAAGGACTTTTTGAATTTTTAACCTTTACAAGAAAAGAAAATAACACAACGCTCTAATAGACAAGCCTACGACCTTACTGTATCTCGGACAGATTAAGAGAAGAAAAGAAGATTTGAATTTAAAAGCTACAGTAAGCGAAATAATTAGGGGTCTTAATTATTTAGTCTTAACTCATCACTTTACTGGTTAAAGTACCGAATAGTTACCAAAACTCTTACCTTAGGAAGCATCTTTGGTAAGACAGAGGGGGACAGAAAATGTTTAGTGTGTCCAGTAGTACATGAAAAATTAGGCATTTTAAGAAAAAAATATGAATATTTTGAATTATTACTAAGATCAAAAGAATTTGATTACTTATATTGGCCCATACTAAGACGAAGTCAATTTTTTTAACTGCAAAAGTTCAATTACTTATATATATATATATATATATATATATATATATATATATATATATATATATATATATATATATCAGGGGCGTTCAGCTAAATCCGGAAAACTTTCAACTGAATCAAGATCAATAAAAGGGACAACCTAAACAAGTTTTAATGCTGTTTATTTATGCATTAAGGTACTTACATATAATTTATTCAATATGTCCGCCCTCAGCAGCAATGACGGCCTCAATACGGCTCCTGAATGCTTTGTATGCGGCGGTAACGTCCGTGGTGGGAGTTTGCTGGCTTGCCTCTTGATAGAGGCCTTGAGGGAGGTTGCATTGGCATAGGAAGTGGCGCAGCCATGTCTCTCCAACTCCCCTACATGTAGTAGTCCATGGGATTCAGATCAGGGGAGCTGGAGGGGCATGTCTGGGGGTCCAAGAAAGCAGGGACGTTAGCTTGGAGCCACTCCTGGATCTTCTTAGCCTTGTGGGCGGGGCCAGAGTCCTGCTGGAAGAGGTACCTCCCGTTGTAGACGTCCCCAGAGGCCTTTTCGTCCATCCAAGGGTTAACAACCTCCTTTAGGACGCCCAGGTACACGTGATGTTGATCTTCTCACCGCCTTGAAAAAGTGGACGAGGACGTCTCCGGCAGTGCTGACAACACCTAGGACCATCACAGAGGTCGGATTTTCGTCTTGAACGACTTGGGGACCTCCTTCTTGGTCTTGGCCAACCACCCCTCGTTCTGGCAGTTGCTGGAGCGGTCCACAGTGAAGATTTTCTCGGCTGAGAAGAATTTCAGAGGTGGAGAGGTACCCGACTTCAACGAACTCAACTCCTTTTTGCACCTCTTCAATATGACCTCTTCATCTTCCCTGTCAACAAATGGGCCTGGCTGCGCTTGTAAGATATGATGTTGAGCTCATTGCGGCCCTGGAGACGGTAGCCCTGCTCACGTTGCGGTTTTTGACTAACATCGGGGTTCCTGGATTGGCCGTTACTGATCGCTTTAAGCCGGCTAAGAAGGTCCCAGAGGCCTTGACGACGTCATAAACTGTGCTGGAGGCGTACCCGGTGATGTCCTTGATGGCCTTAGCTCCATGTCCTGCGAGCACTAATTCAACTACAGTTTCACGTTTGTGTTTCTCCAGGCTTTATTATTGTTTATCACGCCAAAATCGGAACAATTGAATAGTTAAACACCTAACCTATTTTGTTATGGCCTTAAAACTTTCCTAGGAGGCTCTATGGTTGTTTTTGATGCTGTTGAAAGTGTTCCGGATTTAGCTGAACAACCCTTTATATATATGCTGTAGTCTTAAAGTCCCCCTACCTGTAGATTTTACCCCCTTGATAAATATTTTTTAGGACTGAACATTGATTGGAAAATATTTGTGGTTACAATAATTGTTCCTTCAATAGGAAATAAAATTGTTTGTATTTTGTGTACAAAAAAATATAATCCCGGTTTGGACGACCTTTCGTTTTTTTGTATGTGAAGACATTGACTAGAAAAGTCTCATAATCAACAATACGAACCCCTTTTCAGGATGATAGCAAAGTTTAAGCTGTGCAAAAAAATGCATTTGTGGCCCAGAAGCAAACTGGGCATTTAGTAAGATACTTTAAAGGATAAAATTTGGGTAATGCATGCCATATCTGCGACAAACTGCTAGCAACATAGCTGTTCTCCACACTCCTTATAATTGACATATATGACTCTTCCTTAGGATCTGAAGGATTCCGTTTTGGGAAATGAATTCCAAAGAATCCTCGAATTGTCTAACTCATTACACCATACGTAACTCATTAACAAGATTTAATGTGTTTATATACGTCACAGTCACTTTCTTCTTCTTCTTCTATCAAGTCATTGACAATCCCTTTAATTAGAAGGCCACCTCTTCAATAAACCCATCAGTGTTTTAATTGTCTGCGCATGGCATCCTTTAAGTTCATTTAACGGCTCCTGACGTCAATGGGGAACTTTGTATAGAAGCAAATCTGCCAGGACTAACCTATGGTTTACGCATGAAATTAAAGTAATAGGTATGTCATAAACATCTTTGTACTCTATAAATAGATTCATCTCGACTACTAAGTGTCAGTGTGATATCCTTGGATAGGATGAATAAAGTGGACAAGACGGAATTTGAAACAAGTGAACTTTATAACTCTAATGTAGATCAAAGAGTGAAGTCCTTATATATAAGGAGTCAGTCTCTTTTATAGTAAAAATTCGGTAGGAGGGAGTACCCTTTGTACACAAGCAAAGAGTCTGGCCTGAGCAAGAGTAAAGAGATGTACACAAGCAAAGAGTCGTGCCTGAGCAAGAGTAAAGAGATGTACACATTAGAGTTATACGTATTATTACAGTCAGAATTAAGATTTCCCAAATTTTGTTCCTCTCAAAGCTAAAATGAACTCAATGAACTCTCTATCCCTTCATTTAAAAAATAGCTTTTGGTTATTGATCAGGATCAGGGGTTTATCAGGAAGTTAGTGATTCATCCTTTTTGAAATGTTCCGCAAAAAAATAACAAAATCACAACTTTAACACCTATTCTTTGGAATCTAAATACCCGAACACAGGTGCTCCGTAGTATCGACTATCGATGAGGGGCATCCTTGTGCACTCAATATGATTTTTTTAATTAAATCAAAGAGCAAAAAACTTCAGACCCCCCAAAAACAAATAGATAAATAAGTATACGCCTTCACTTATATTAAAGAAAAAATGCACTGTTATTGATGAGTTTAAATTTTAATAATAAAATTCTAACTTATATATATATATCAGACTTGTAGACGTTCGCGAAAATTATCGTTTGTTGCTCAATAAAAGTTTTTCTTCGTCGTTCATCATTAATTTAAATTGAACGTTTGTCTTTCATCGTTCGTTTATCGTTCGTCATTCTGAAAAAATTGACGACATTTTTTTTGGAAAGGAATTTTTTCTCAACATTCTGAAAAAAGTGATGACGTTTTTTAAGGAAAATAACCCATGAAATTGTAAAATCTTTGGCACCAAAAACGAACGACGAACGATAAGGAATTTTCCTTGTTGTTCGTCAAAAACGTTATCGTTCATACGACATCAAATGAACTATAAATCAACAAGTCTGATTTATTTATAATATATTTATGTAATAATAATGACGATTATAAATATTATTAGGATAACTACAATAAAAAACAATAAAGTTTTATATGAACACATTATTTAAAAATCATGGGGCTTAAGTCCACTTACAATACTTGTCCAGAGACAACAAATATACTTCTTCATGGATGGAAGTTGATTAAATTACTAATATCTTTATAAAGAAGCGTTCACTTCACTCACGAGTACTTCTGTCAATTTTATATGTCAGCAAAGATCACTTTGCAAAGTCTGATTTGTATATGTGAAAACTAATATACATTAAAAGCGATCCACAAACAATGCAGAATCATCCATATGTGTGTCTTTTTGCGAATCAAATGATTCAGTGTTATTCTATATGAAGATATATCGCAGCCCTGGAAACAATCAACAATTGATGAGTTGTACAATAATAAAAAGGAACTATATACCAATGATCTTGTTGAGTTTAAATAGCTTTTGAGCAGACTTGATTATAAATATGCCGAACGGCTTGGGCAAAAGTTTTCCTCACAACTACGCCAGGAATTTGCTGGCGGCCCCAAGAAGAACCTCCTCTGACTGGCTCATAGAGAATAAAAAATGACGTCAGGAGAAGAATAAGAGCTATATAGAGACAGTATATAATAAAATGGTGAGAGACAAGCTTTACAAATAAAAGTACAAGATAAAATTATTATGTTTCATCATCTCAAAGGGGTTTTATATAATCCGAATATACCATAAAATAGGGGATCACTTAATAGTTGTTTGTATCCTATTTATACCCAACATAACACGGAACCATAGCACCTGTTGGAATCCGAACTGCATGTAGTCAAGAATAAGATTATTATAGTTTCCGCCTAAAAACATGAGGCAAGCTTTAGAGTCTTCTACAAATAAATTATATTGTTTTAATATCGAAGGAACGAGGTTTTGATCCACACGTGGATTTCCTCAAGTAGGTTTTAACCTCTCCACAGCGGGAGGGAGCTTTTCCTATATTTTTCCATGCTACTTACAGTAGGGTTTTTTATACTCACGTGCTCAGGGGCACCCTTTTGGTTTTTTCCTTTTCATCCTTATTATCATTCATTTGAAATACATCATCCGTCACCGTAACAACTATTTGCTTTTGTGTATTATTTCGTAAGTTATACAGTCCACTTATTATATAATCCTTGGGTAATTACGGGTAGCCACAGTCCTCACAGCACCATAGCAGCGGCACGTTACTCGGCTCTTTCTCTAAGAGTTCCTAAAATCGAATCTTCTTCGTGGGAGTGGACAGGAGACCTAATTCGTTACGTGTCATCAATGTTTGAATGCTTTAAAGAGGATTTAAAAAGTCATCGTTGCTTTTACGGAAAAATTAATTTTTGCATTTTATATAAGGTTATAATTTTTAGATAGTAATTTTGTTCTTTAATGTTCAATATTTTTTTTTCTAAAACACAACCGCCTAAAATATTTTTTTAAATTTTATGTTATCTGTTGTATTTTATTTACTCGTTTTTTAGATAACATAATAAAGAATTTTATAACCAAAAAAAAGAATGTCAGTTGTCAAATAGTATTAATAATTTCAAAGTCTATGCATTTAATCCTGATGATTAAACAGTTTTTATTTTTTTTCTTACCACTTTTTATATAGAATAATAAATCAAAATATTATGATGTTCAAGGACTTGGTAAATACAAAAAATAAGCTATTAAAACATGTATGTTTGCCATCTTAGGCATATATTTAATGAAACACATTCATGACGACGAACTTGATTCCTAGAAGAAGAAGAAGAAGAACTTGTTTTTTTTTTGCACGACTCTTGAAAACATGCATGTTTGAAATGAGTAATAATGTTTGAAGGAAAAACTAGTGGCATAGGCACAAGCCATAAGTACTTATTTTGAGCAAAAAAAATAATAGTAAGGTAGTATAAATGAAGTAGATGGATTTTGTATGATATTATTTTTTATACTCTGGATCTAAATATCAATGAAACATTACAATAATCCATCCCCACAGATATACAGATTTTACTTTATAAATTAAGAAGCACAAAATCCCCCTATCGAAAAATGTTTTTAGGTATGTAGATAGAATTGTTGATGATGTTTGATTTTGTTGTGTTTAATATAGTTGTGTGAAATTTTATGTTTGTACGTGTAATGAATAAGTTTTTATTTTGATGTTTGGTAACATCAAGAATAAATGTTGTACGAAGGTACAAAAAAATCCATCCCCAGGTTGTTGTTAATGGCCTTGGAGATGGTGGAGACATGCACACAACGGTTCTTAGCAAAGGTGGTCATCGGAATTGTCGTATTTGCCGTAATTAACCTCTTCAGACCAGCCAAGAACCTGGGAGACCTCTTTCAATTCGCCCGAATTTTAACAAGAACTGTTAATCGGTAAAAAAATAATCAAATAAAGAAAGCTATTTAGATTAATGTTTTTAATAGTAATTACATACTATTTATTATATTATATTTATTTGGTTATAATTCAAAATCCGGTTACTTTCACAATATCATATTTTTTTCTTCAACTTAAATGCCCGAATGCCTCAACCAATTTGCCCGAATTTGAAAACTCACCCGAATTTGAGGGGGCAGTTGCTACGCCTGTCCCCTACGCCTATTATATATATATATATATATATATATATATATATAGATATATATATATATTAAATTATTTCGCTAAATAAAAGAGTTATTCATTTATATTTTAACAAAGTGCAAGGTATAGGACAACAACAATACTTATTAAATCCATTCTTTTGATAATCCATTCGCTTATTTAAAAAAGTAACAAGACGCAGATACATATAACATTTAAATTAATTCCCTACAAAGTGGCTTGTGTATGTAGTTAGGGTAAGCAGCAATTTTAATTATACATTTATTTTAATGGTTAACCTTTTTTAAGCGTCTTAAAAAAATTGAAATACTTTGGAGAAAGATGTATAAAATTAGGCTAAGAATGCACCCAAAAAAAAACTTAATACATTAGGCTTAATACATATCTACAGTGGAATAGAAAAATTGTCACTCTCCTAAGTGGGAAGAAGAACTTTCCAGAATTAAATACTAGCTCTTGATGAGGATCATGGATTGAAAAATCTCTCGAGACGAAGAAATCCACTTTAGAAGTTCATTCCAATGCCTCCGTACTTTTTCGGATTGATCTGCTCACTTCAATAAGCCCGGTAATAAATAAGAGTGGGACAGCTGGGACTTTTCTATAGGATTGATTTCTACATCTCCTTTAGAGATTGTGGAGGGCTCTTATAGGGTTAAAATATTTTTTAGGAAGATTTTATTTTTGTTGCTTTTAAAAATATCACAATACTCTAATAATGTGTCAACGGCCTTACTAAGATCGACGGCGATGGTGACTTCGAGTTATCTTTTTCAAGTAAAAGTTCAATAGCGATTCCTCTATGGTCCTGATAACATACGAATTTTTCCTTCCGTTGAGAAATGCCTTTTGCTTTTTTATTTTTGATTTAAAATTGACACTATTCTAGAATCAACACCTGAAATAATCCTATTGATTTCGTTATGAATACGAATGCCACTTCTTAAGATCCGTCGCAGAACATTTTTTGAATAAATTTATTGTGGCCATAAGTGTAGGTGTAGGTTTTCGGGATTTTCTCCGTGAATTCTAATCGATTTCCAAATTTAAATAAATACGGATCGACCACATGGATGTCTAAATGAAGATTTTGACACAATTGCCATCTGGACCAATGGTTTTTCTTCTCAGAGCTCTTTTTATATATTCTTCAATAGCACTTTTGGCACAAATCAAGTTTTACCATATGACTCCACCAAGAGCTTTTGAAAGAGGTTTTTCAATCTCCATAGAGGAAAGTTTTCTTATTTTTTTAATCATCTTCATCCCTTCTGAGACACGAAATAAATGAAAAATACCCGTCAAAAGATCGAGCCAAACTCAAGTATTTCCTTTTTTGAGAGAACACTTCTTTTTGACTTTTTATAAATGTATTGTAACTATGTAGACTAAAAACGCGCCATAAAAGATAAGCAAGTTTTTCGGGCTTAATATAGTCTTGATTTTTTCCCCACATTATCAAAGGAAAAAAATTGTCAATTTAAATGCAAATTTATAAACTCAAAAGCATCTTTTGTCTGTTTTCATGGATCTCAATCTTTTATGATCTGAGCTATATGCAAAGGACAATGTCTAAGGCCAAGTCAGCAACACATTTCCGTTCGGACTATATAAAAAATAATAACATCGTGTAATTCAAGAGAATGATGAAGCGTGGATACGGCTATTAAAATGGTGGAGAAGATAATTTTTGAAGATACAAAGTATCGCTTTAGCCTTCAGAATGGCTCATTTCAACATCCTCATCCTATGTGGAAGCCTATGAGATTGAGCATTGATCTCTACGGTTCAGAGGATCCTTTATGCCTCGAGAGTAAACGGTGGGGATTCCCTTTGGGTCTCATCGTGTGGTCTCAAGAAACATAGAGGTCTTGCGCTCGGTATCGAACACTTTCAATTAAAATGCACGGACATCATCAACGATGTCCCCACTCCCCAACGATGGTACTGTGTTTGAAGGAAGAGTTGATAGAGCTTCACACCTCTTAATTCTGCCCTGGACGGCTTCTTAATGTATTGTTTATTTTTATTAGAACTCATTTTTTATCATACTTAAATCCTTTTTTATATTTGCCTGTTTTCATGTTTTAATCCATATAATTACATTTTATTTATTGCATACTATTTTGTAATGTGAATTTTAGTGTAATACATAAAAAAAAATATTTTACAATAGAAAAAATAAATACTCCTTATCATATCTTTTAAAAAAAGTGAAGCGTGGATAGATTTGAAAGTTATTTCACCTTCGTCTAGTAGACATCAACATGATGATCACCAACATCGAATATAATTACATTGATAAAAATAAAAATATTTTATAAATGTATAATTGTTAAATCCATTAAACGTATTAAAAAATTAAAGTCCATATAATTTATATCAACTGAAGATTGCTTTCAATTTTTGTTGCTCTATTGTGTTCCCCGTTGCTCATTCGAAACACTTCAGGATTCATTCAAGTCTTGACTTATTCATGTCATATAATATTATTATTCCGAGGAACTATTTTTCATATTGGTAATTTTTTTCTACTTAAGAGGAATAAAAAATACATATATATAACCCATTATTGACTTCATCAAATATACATAAATGTACACAGGACGGAGTATTATTTTTCAAAAATTTATATGATATTGACATTTCCCTTCATTAATATTTATTATTGTAGGGCAATTATAGAGCCATCAATATATATATACCTATATAAATCTTCCATGTGGCGGACACATTTATGCAATAAAAAAGACGTTAAATATATGAAAAATAATATTCTTAAATATTTATGCATTAAACTAAACTGACATTCTGCTGTCCTTTAAAGTAATTGAATGAATATATGCACAATTTTATTATTCAGTACTAGAAGTAGTATCCTAAAAAATAAAGAGAATACAAGAATTTAAAGAGGCTCCCTTTTATAGGTCCTTAAATACGTTTCTTGATCGGAGATGCGGAGTGAATGAGATTCATTTCTATGAATGATGTTTTAAAGGGTTTTTCTTTTCCTTTACATGTGGCAATCATGGAGAAGTGAAAACATAAAATATGGGTCGTCAAAGCAATTGTGCATCGACATTTAATATTTTCTTTCCTCTCACTTATTCCCGTTAAGCGTGAATCTCACAAAATTGGATGTTTTAATATTATGTTTGAGGCTTTTATGATTGTGAAAAACTCATTTACAGTATTGGTGGATACGTTGTTGGTATTTCAATAAGTACCCCAATATGAATGCTTATAGAAATGTAAATGAGGAGAGCAGGAGGGTTTGAAGGATGATAAATATATTTGAATGCGCGAAACTTAACTTCTCTCCCTATAATAAATATAATGTATTAGGCATTTTTTTAGGAATGCATTTGATGAGGTTGTTATTAACATATATATCAAAAAATAATTTGTAAAGTACTTTTTTCCTGTTCAATGCAATAGGCAAAATAACATTAATAATTTATCCGACTCACTCAAATAAACCAAAGTATTGATGAAATGCAAAATAATAATACCTTTTATACTTAGTATTCCTGTGCCTTCTTTTATTATTATTATTTCTTTAGAGGAATCAAGTATCATAAAAATATATGATCTCTAAAGCGAACATATAATGAAGGAATTTTACCATAGGATAAATCTATTGAATTCAATCATAAAACTAGAGGCATATATACACTCAGAGATGTGTACCTCCGCCGATCCCCACAACATTCCTATTCAAACATTCTCCCTTTCACACGCCCGATTTTCTATCTCTAATCATTGTTTCCTCTCTGTTAGCTCATTTTGCATATTAAAAAAGCACTCAGAGACGGGAAGAGGGAGAAGTTTAAGCTACGTCACTGGGTTAACATAGTCCTGAGCTGATATATGAACAATAATACGTCAATGAATATTTTTTTAGCGTTTGTTCTTTCCTACTCCCTGAATAGAGACCCCATTTCATTATTATTAGTAGTAGTATTTTGCTCATTTTGCATATTAAAAAAGCACTTAGAGATGCCAAAATTTAATCACTTGTTTCTTTTGCCATTCCAATAACTCCACAAGTTCATTTGAATCCGTTCAGTACTTTTTGAGTTATCCTGCTGACAAACAAACCAACAAACGCCAGTGAAAACAATACTCCTTCGGCGGAGGTAATTAAGTACAAGGCCCGGTCCCGACGAGGACACTAAGAAATTCTCTCAGGCTTTTATCTACTCAATTTTCCTGCATGCATAGAAAATAATAATCATGGAATCCACCAACTTGAAAGACGACAAAAATTAAACTTCTACTAGTTGCATCGTTTTCAACTTTCCTTGTACCAACTGTGGAAAATCTCGCTGATTGCCCTGTCGTATTTTCGTGCTTTCATCACCTTAATACTAGTAAAATCTTTTATCCAATTGGGGTATATGAAGACTAGCTGCTTAAGAATTGGTAAGTAAAACTTTTACGCTCTTAGACCACAGTTTATATCTTTTTTTGAAATCAGGATGAAGAAATTTCTGTTTTAAAGGTTACTCAATTCCAGGCTAGTTAGATGTTGCTGAAAAAGGTCTTTGAATTGGAATTATGATGAAGAACGTCTAAGATGAAGGCAAAGTCGGTGTAAGACTCCATAATATTTTTTAACATGAATCCCATAACGGAGAGTTTCTTATTGGCACATTGGAGGCCAGCCTACCCATCATTAAAATGGAGTAGATATGGCTAATATAATCTGTTGATCTCCACTCCTGCACGGAAGATCTATGAAAAGTTTCTATATGTTTTCGGCAATACATTGTATGGTTGCATCAAGCCTCCTCCGAGTTTTAGATGTCTTCATGGATAGAAGATAACTTTTGTGGAAGAGTTTCTGGAGCCAAGAGTCCTCTTCCTCGATCACCCAAAGGGCAAGTTTGGGTACTATGCAAAGTAGAGAACTGAGCAAACTAATTTAACATTGTAGAGATCAAATGTTGTTTGAAGATTATATTTTCCCACTCCATTAGACCCTTTATAATAAAGTTGGCCAAACTATTTATTTGAGTCCGAATCTTCATTGCATTTCCACTCAACACAGAGTATGTTTAGACTGTTTCTCACTGGGCAACCCATATTATATGTATTGTCTTTTGGCACCACTGTCCCAAGGGGAGGATAGCAGTTTTTTTGCAGTTGATTTCCAGTCCAGAGTGTTTCTTAAATCTTTAAAAAAGGAGATTAGAATGGCCACTCTATTACACAGCTGAAGCTCCGAGTTTCCTTCCAAATAAAACGTGATATCATCGGCGTAGTAGTCATGAAGATGCTTGAAATTCCCAAAATAATTCCAAAACCCAAACGTTAGTTTTTCGATTTCTGAGCAAATACTTCAATTGCAGCCAAGAACAAAGTGGGGCTGAAGGACATTCCTGTTTCTAGCCGGGCTTAAGATATATGGGCGGGACTATCGAGACCCTTCAAAGTAATGGTCAAAGTTCTATTACGTAAAAGATTGGGTTGAGGAAGCAGGTAGAAAGTCATCGCTTTATTGCACAAAATAATACAACGATTGTAGAGAGTATTGAAAGCCTTTTTAAAGTCAATGGCTATAATTGCGCCAATTTTTATATTCGAGTCCACCAAATATATTGAACACTGTAACGTTTTGAGCTATATCGGAGATTCTGCGTTGCTTCAAAAAGCCTTTCTGATCACTTCCAATTTATTGATTAAGCAGAGGCTTCATTTGCTTAGCAGTTACTCCAGCTAGAATCATTTAAAACCTTGATAGGCCTTCAGTCTCAATTGATTCACTCTTTTGGGATTAAAAAATACTACCTTGGAGACATCTTTTGGCATTTGACCCATTTTTCTATTTCTCTGTCCACCTTAAAAACAAAACTCCTCTCCAAATTTCTTAAAGAACTGACCACCAATCTGGGTAGAACCAGTGGCTTCTTATTTTTTGTCCATTTGATTGATAAAATTGCAAAGCTTAATACAAGTTTGGCAAGACAGTTAACGAGATCCACACGGACCTCATCTTTCCTTATCTGGTACATGTCATGGCTCCTCGCCCATCACAGGATGGTGAGAATAGTTTTATATTTGGATTTTTGTCATGGACGTTCCCAGGAGTAAGAGCAAAGAACAATATCGCCCAAGTGAAAAGTTTGAACGAACGGAACCTTCGAATGAATAAGCCCATACTACATACAACTGTCATCAGGATTCTCAAGAAGATATTGCACACATTAACGTCCTCAATTGCCTCGTCTCTCACCAACTCTCAGAAACCAATAAGAGACTGTGATGAAGTGCTCTAAGGACTTCTTAAAGATGTTCTGGGACCACAGTTAGGCCTATCTTTTGAATCATCGGTTAGTCCACGACGAATCCTAGTTCTAATGGACTCAGCAGAGCAAAAGGTAGTCTGGGAGGTGCCCACGGGGGCCGGTTCTCAACCCCTACATAACGCTTACGACGAAGAAGACGATAATCCTGATGGATTTTCTGGCAAACAGAAGTGAAGTCTCCATCCAGACACTATCTCATTAAATCACAGCCCATTGGACGACCATGACAAAAGTACCTAAGACTATACACTCAAACAGAACGACATTCAATTCATCAAAGGATTGTCTCTTGATGAAAGATTACACCCGCCTCACGCAACCTCTGAATTATGGCTCGAAGGGACGTCGAACGGTCAAACAGGGCCTTTATAGCCCTTTTGTGACCGATTCTTATTTCGAAATATGAAGCATCTGCTTCGAAATGAGGAGCTTGGGGAGCATGATGAACCTATCACCGCCGTGCAGTGGACAAGAAAGGGGGTGAGCAAAGACGAGCTGTTCGACCAACTCAAGAAGCTCCGGAAAAAACTATCATGACTTTATCGCAGCCAAAAAAGATTATAATATCAATTTTAGTAGTAGTTTTATTTGATGTAAAACCTGACTTTTCATGGACTGGACTCATTCTCATAGAAATGTAGAGAGGATTTCTCAGAGTCTTTGTATGACACTAGTGCAGTTACCTGCAGTTTCCATGTGGATGGTGTCAATTTCCGTCAGAATCCTTTCCTTGCAATAAAAATCGCTCCATTGCAACGCCACTGCTAAGAATGTCTTAAATCAGCTTTATGCCGGATCTTAATCAGGTATGAGTAAATAATTAATAGTCACGAAAGGTATCATTTATTAGTATATAATTAAGTAATCAACATACAAGTAATCTTTAACCCCTTCACAAACACCAACTCGTCCATTTCCTATTGTTGTTATCGAGAGAATGACACAAATAGTTTCGCCATATATAGTTAGAATGTCAATTTCTTCCCCTGTGGATTTCAGTATCCTCATCTGGAGGATTTTTCTTTTATCTTAAAAGCACCATGCAACAGTATGCTCTTTTACTATCTTTATTATAATTATGCAGTCAAACCCATAGCATTAAATATGCATGTAAAGGATATGAGATTAAATGGCATTTTTATTTACATGAGGCTTAATACAAAGCGCAACCTTTGATGCAACAAATAAAGATTATGATTATTTATTCCTCCATAAAAACAAAAGAATTATTCTTTTTACTATCAATGTGCATAACCTTTTTTCAAAAAGATCGATGGAATCTCCCTTGTTTTTTGTTATGGTTTTTTTAATGAATTTTATATTGCCTTAATATCTGGGAAATGTGAGGATGATTTATTCTTCTTATCTCCATATTCCACAATGTACTTCTTGTTTTTTCACATATATTTTATTTATTCCTATTTAAATCACACAGAGAGAAAACTAAAAAAACGAACAAAGTAAATAAAATCTAATAAAAAAAGCTTTCAAACAACCACATGGAAAACAGATATTAAAAAAAACATCATACCAAAGTATTAAAAGGACAGGGATCCTTAAAAATTACATCAAATACATTCTAAAAAATTACATCAAATACATTCTAAAAAAGTAAATTCATTTAAAGCAACGGTGCAATTGAATTGCTTAACTTTATTTTCGTAAAATATGCATATGCAATCAAGGTTTGAAATTGGGCTATTACTTGGAGGCGGTTCTGAATATTTTCGACTGGGGATGAAACCGTAGTGCTTCTCATCCCGCGTTGATTGTCTCATAGGTTTGTCCACTCCTTCCACAAGCCTGTTGATTTCTTAGCATGTTTGGAAAATGTTTGGATCTCAACTTATAGGCTTTTGAGAGAACATTGCATTAGATTTAGTAGCATTAAAGGTTTACCATTCGTTTCTTCCCCAGTCTAGAACTATACTTATTGCTGATTGCATTATATTGATACCGATATGAGGATAATTCCGTTTGCTATAGATGATATCATCCGCGTAGCCTACTTGCCTTGATGGTTCCTGTTTTAAATTTGGTCAGAAGGGTATCCATGATCATGTTCCGTATAATGGGTGAAAGTAACACCACCTTGGGACTACCCCGTGTTGGCCTGATGCATATCTGCTCTCCTTTCAGATATGCTTGACTTTCCGAGTGTTGAGAAGATATCTATACCATGATATAATACTATTAGGTACTCCTAGTTTTTTCCATTGCATGTTTGCTGATTGGTATTGGATGTAATCAAATGCACCAGTGCAATCAAGCTGACTGCTAATGTACCTTGTTGTTGAAAATATAGCCTTTTCGATGGTATCCGTTACCTGTGACAGTAGCCGTTTCGGATGATAGACCCTTAGTGTAGGCATGTTTTGAATATAACGTTGAAAATTTTTTCTATTTTCATCTGAACAATTCTTTCAAGACATTTGAGAAAGAAATTGGAAAGGGTTATTGCTCTGAAGGAGTTTGCTGAGCTATAGTCATCTTTGCCAGGCTTGGGCAAAAATATAACCCTTCATTTCCCTCCAGGAACTTGGGGTATAGCCAGTGCAAAGAATCACCTTATAGAGTTCTACAATGTACCGAATCTATCGAACCATATGGGCAAAAAAAAGTTATTCACATTTTTGTAAACTTATGGTCGTGTTTGAAGGAACATTTTTTTATTGCTAATCATTAAGAGGTTTTCATTGGCAAAAAAGAACCGTTTATAAATGATTCTGTGAACTTTTTTAAATAACGTTTGCTTTCTAAATTAATTTAAGATATGTTTTTTTTTTGTCTAATGCTTCGATATAAAGTGCATCCGACAGAATATAAATAAGCATTATAGCATTAATTTAGTCACTTCGAACCTAGGATCTTATCAATGAGTAGACCAAAAATGACCATCCCCTATTGGGATTCGAACCAGCACCCCCAACATGAGAGTTGAACACGCTTTGACACGCACGGCTATCGCACCCCCTAAAATTTTAAAAACTATACATAATGGACTTAATTGTGTGAATGCACATTCCGTAAATCCGTAAAATCAAATGCATATTAACAGAAACCGATATCACCACCTTTCTGCCCACTCTGAGTCTTGCAACATTCCTTCGCCGAAAGAACAACTGATATATATTTTCAGGCTTGTGAGCGATCAGGGAAA